>BMAV01022189.1:0-38685 GCA_019973955.1 Trichonephila inaurata madagascariensis | reverse complement strand
GTACCTGTGTTTTCCTGTGTAAACAAATATACAGGTCATGTTAAATCTGTATTTTTATGTGAATCCAAAAAAAAATTTCTTACATTTCCATTTGTTAATCGAATTATTTTTCTAAGTAAGTGTAAAATTAAGTTTCCTTTACTAAATACTTGGGCTGTGTCAGTAAATTTATAATCTTCAAGATTTAAACAATTCGAATCTATTGTTGATTTTCATTTCGGAGTTTCTTTGATGGTAAGCGAAACTTGATTTTGTTTGTTGGTTTGATTATAGATTATACTTAAGAGCTTAAACGAGAATTATTGGCATCGCTCCCCGTAATTTTTGGGCCACGGTCAAGTAAAATGGCAACAACTAGCCCTTAAATTTCATTCTTCTGATTTTTATATCATTCCACAAGCAGTTTCGAAAAATCAATCAGGAGAATTACGAGAAAAATTGTGATTACTCAAGGTTAAACATTTAAATTCCATTTTAAAATGTTTGTATATTCACATATGATACATTTTAGACACTTATTTGCATATTTTTACATTCTAATTTTGATGTTATTCGTTACAAAAAAATTCAAGTCTTTTAAATCTCTTTAATATGAATCAGTCGGACCTCCTTATAATGAAACTCTATTTTGCGAACTTTTTCCTGGAACCAAAAACATGTTACTCTTTTCTTCGTAAAATAACTTCCAAATACCGATGTTCGTTTTCTATTTAACGAACTTTTTCTTTTGTGATTTATTTTTTCCCTTATTCTTAAAATATTTTAGAATCTTTTATGAATTATTCTTCTTTAGCACATTTTATGGTTATCAATCATCTTGAACTGGTTTCACCAGATTCCTAACTCACCTAAAGCTATAAAATTGCAGTTATTTTTCAAACAAAAGACTCAAATAAAATTAGCAGATTTTATCAGTTGTTAAATTTAAGGACACGCGAGGTACAGTATTTTTTAATTACCGGTTATAAATAAGGTATGTTTAAAATGACCTCTAAGCTTAGAAAATGTCATTAAAAAATTCATTAATTTTAATATAAAAATTATTTTTAATTAAAAATACAGTGTATTATTGGATAATGTTTTTTTCTTGTTTTTCTTACAGATTTTTTTTCGATGGGTATGATATACAAAATAAATAAAGATTAATTTACAAAAAAAAGGGAGAATAGTTACTTTTTTTTAAATGATATATACTGTTTATGAATTTAAAAAATTTTTTATATGGTTTCTAAAGCCTATTAAAAGACGAATCTCTATTTAATGAATTTTCCATAACGAACTTTTTTTCGGGATCTAGTGACTTCGTTAAATAGAGGTCCGACTGTGTGATAATTAAAGTCATTCTCTTCCAAAATCAAATATTTCTGAAGAATATAGGAAAGGAACGTAACCAAAATAAATCCAGATTCAACCCCCCTTTCCCATTAAGCAGTCACAATTTATTTCAAGTGGAAATTTTTGGCACCCTGGAGATCAGCCACTCCCAATAGGAGGTTTGGTTTTGTTACATTTAGCAGAGTCATCGCGGGTAGCCCTTTGGAATAGGTCCAATTTCTGTTTAACTGTACATTCTTACCATATTCTTTTCTTGCCAAAATCTTTTAATCTTATGCAGATCACACCCATTTTTTTAAATTTTTAAATGCGGCTATTTAATTTAAAATTCTAAGTAGTTGTGCCCGAATTTATTGACCTTGAAAGCCTCTTAATATCAACTATCTATTTCAGATAATTTTTAACTTTAAAAGAAAAGATCAATTCTTCACATTGCTTGAATGATTTTATTTATTGTAACTCCTAGTTATATTAGAATTTTATAGATTTACTTCTCATCGAAAATTTAGATAGAGAGAATTAACAAACTAATATATGTTTTATGATAAACTGTTATTATAAAACAGCAAAAAAAATTATAAACAAATAATTAAAACTATTTTTATTAAGATAATTTACAATCCGATGGCCAAGGTATTAATCAATAAATAAAATTCTAAACGTGCAATTTGAAAAGAAATAGTATAAAAAATGTGAGCATAACACTTCCACATTAATCTTCAACTTTCGACTTCAAGTAGTAAAAATTCTGGTTAAAAAAAAATTTTTAAAGAAAATGAAAATATTCAATTAGATTTGCATTTTATCAGTAAAAAAACAAGCACTAAATTAAATGCACAAGAATTTACAGCTCTCTCATTCTTTTCTACTCCTTTCATATCATACTCATATTTTTCATATTCACTAATAATCACTAAGGGTAATATTTTTATTTCGATGTACTAAATCAAGCATTTCGAAAATAAGTAACGACAAAAACAAGGGAGTTAATGTCAACATCACTATCCAGTGATAAAAAAAATTACTATGTATCTACTACAGACCCATTCCAAAAGTTTAGGAAATATTTATGTTCATTGATTTGGAAAAGAGCAAAATAAAAATGCCCTTAACTATCAGTAATCTGTTGCAAAATTTAATAATCCTACATTTTACAAAAAAAAAGGAAGGTGAATGGATATTTATTGTAGCAATAACAATTTAACAACTTAAGGTGACCAAAGAACATAAATAAATTCTAAAATTTTATACAAACCTCGAACACCATATAACTGTCTTAATATATGCCTATAACTTCATAGAATACTGATAGTACCTAAGCTCCTTCAAAATGTGACTCCAAAATTGACTCAATTATAAACGGATGATGTTTCAAAATTCAAATTAAAAGGAAAAGGGGGGAAATCAACTGCTGCAGTTCCTAAAAGATCGATTTGTTGTTTTTACCGGATTTTGAAAACAAAATCGACGTAGTCGACATAACTTCAATAAGGATGACCACGAATGACAAGTAACATAGATGTAAAAAAAAATGGCTCCTAAGCAGCAAATTTCAAATCGTGCAATAATCAACACTGAATATTTCAAAGAACACAGTAAAATCTGAAAAATAGGATTTTTTGTTCACAAAAGAATGTTACGAAAAGCTTTGGTTACTTCTTTGGGCCTCAAATCACATGGCTTACGAGAGAAGAGGCTTTTATAGTCCTGTTAATTGAAAGCCTAATGGAAGAAAAAATGGAATTTATACTGCGATGATTAGCTTGCCCACGCGTCACAAAAGACTCAAGAATGTTTTACAGTTAGTAATAAGGCGGTCAGTTAGTGATGACTTCGAAAGCTTTTGCTTACAGTGGTCAAGGCAGCTTCCTTAGCTTTCTTAACTGAGCACCAAGTATCAAACATGACATGCAGACTCTAGCAAATCCTTTATTGTCTTTTGGTAAACTTTTAGGAGTCCCTAACTGGGTACTGTAACAGGAGAATGATTCTATCTACACCTTAATTTTTACAAAAAAAAAGTTCATGAATCAAAAGAATATTGTAGTTCTTGATTGGCTTGTTCTCAGTCTAGATCTGAAATCCATCGAGAATGTATGGCATATCCTCACAAGGAAATTTTATGTAAATAAGAGACAATATTTCTCCTTAAATGATTTGATTATAGAACAAACATGGTATGTGAAATGCGTGTGTAAACGTTACAAAAGGTGATAGTTTCGTAGAAAATCGTCTGCTTGAGTGATCACATTAAATAGGAAGGCCATGGAATATTAAATATGGTACATTTTCATACATTTTAATTGTAATGGATTTTTTCCTTCAATTCTGGAACGCACTTTTTCCATAAATGCGTTGCATTTCCTTTGTTTGGTGCATTTATATTGTTTTTTTTATATTCTTAGTATAAAAAAAGTTCAGTTTTGCTACTAATTATTTTGGTCTGTCTTTTTTCACAGCAAAACACTGACATTTTCTAAACTTTTAAAACGGACTGTATGTCCATAGTTGCAATATATTGCTTGCATTATTCCTCGGAAAACTAAATGAAAAAAAAAATTATAGCAGTCTTTAATTCATGATTGGGCAAACATTAAGTATGTTTTTGGACTATCTACGGATATAGCCTTAACGACTAAGACTGTCTTCTGTATTGTTGAATCGACTTTTAGGTAATAACAAATCTTTGGGTGGATTGTTACAATGTGCATTGATTCTCAATTGAAGAAGATACATAAGAACATCTCTACTTCTAAGAACGAATAAAATGATATTAGGTATCGTGACTAAGATAATCTTTTTTTTCCTTAACAACATGTATTTTATCTGGAGTAAAAAATTATACGATAAATTTAGTGTACATATATTGATATATATACCCTTATTAATCCCAAATATAAAAAAACATAAAGCGTAAGCGGGTTAAAAAAAGATTAAGGGAAATTTGGGAAATCATTTTTTTTTTTAGGTATCCGACTCCCGACCATGATTTCAAAAAAACACATAAATTTTTTTCTAAAATTTTTGTCCCAATTAAAAACATGTATTTGTTTTAAAAAATTATAACAAAAAAAAAAATTTTTTGGCTTAACAGCCTTTTTTTTTTCTTTTTAAAAAAAAGCTTTATTGTATTATATTTTGCCTATAATCGAACCTCGTCAAAAAGGGTCAACTTGATTTTGAAAATTCAGATTATTTTCAAGTTCAACCTTTTTTGAAATAATTATCGGCTTTTTTTCAAAATTTCTCTTCTTTTTTGAAAAAACATGGATAAACCGACTTCAAGTTATGTTTCAAAATTTCATTGGTCTGTACAGAGGCCCCAAATTTTGGCAAAATATTAATAAATAAACCCAAAAAAAAGGGGATTTTCCCAAAAAAATTAATCTTTTTTTTCATTGTTCCAAAACAATTTTTATAATGATTCTAATTAAAACTTTAAAACTTCCAAAATAATCCAAACCTTTTTGTGGTTCAACTTTCTCTTAAATTGCCCCAAAATTTTTATCAAATACTAAGACATCATCTAAAACTTTGGAAAAACGTATCTTTTTATGAAAGAAATCGATTACCGCATTTAAGTAATCAATTCGTTAAATGTGTTCTTTAAACAACTCGATATAGGTCAATTCCTTGAATTATTAGGAAGATGTGATAATTGTTACTTCATCGAAAAGTTCTAAGCGGAAAAAGAAATACCAGTTTCAAACTTTAATCTAAATCATAATCAATCTACATTTTTGTAAATGAGATCAAAACAAGTAAGGTAAATTAGCTAACCTGAACTAGTTGTTTGCATTCAGAACGGATGAGTGGCCACGTAAGTCTTATGCAGTGCTTCTCAAACTTTCAGTGTTTGCGACCCAATTTTTAATCATAATTTTCGTCGCACCCCCCTCCCCATACTATAACAAAGTATTGAATACAATAAAAATGTACTTCGATGCTAAAGCTACAATACTTAATTATAAACCACACAAATTATCAAGTATTAAATTTTGTATATTACAGGCCCATGGGAGGCACTAGTAATTATTAAACTTGTTTTTAATTTATTAGGGATAAATTAATTATCAAAAACATTGTGCAGTACTGATACATTTGCAAGTATATTATATTAGTGTAAATGTGTATTTAATTTTTATTATGTCAAAATGTTTTTTCTTTCGTTTCCTTTCAGTAAATTTTTATACATATTTTTTATCTTTTATTTTTGACTTTTCATTATTCCCCCTACGTAAGGATATCAAGCCCCTTAGAGGACACGCCCCACAGTTTGTGAAACGTTGATCTTATGGCTTTGGCCACGGTGTGTCAGAAGGCGTGTCGTGAGTTCAAAGTCATAGTGCCACTGAAGACCAGCCGTGAGAAGGGGCTGATGCACTTTAAATATGCCTATGCTCAAAGTCCTCACGTTGGTATGATAATTTGGAAAGAGGGGTGCCAGCTTGGGTGTCGTCCTCATCACTTGACTGAGGTTCAAAATTTTTGAGTTCCATCATGAACAACGTTCGTGATGCTTTATAAAGCGACGTTGATAAACATTCACTCACTTAGAATGGAAAAAACCGAATGAATGCTTCCCTTGAGTATATTTCCCTTGTCTATTTTACTTAACTAAATAAATGGTTAAATTACATGTCTTAATCAACATTCATTATAATGGAAGTTTGTCGCAATCCATTGACCGGGGAGTTGAAGGGTTCGATTGAAGATCAGCCATTTTCCTATTAACACAATTTTATTAACTATATCACTTAATTAACTTAATCAGCTTAATTGAAAATGCCCTTAAATCACTAATCCCGAGGGTAATAAAACTAAATAAATTAATTATAATAGAAATAAGATCATTTATCTATTCTCTTGAACGATCTTGCTTCTACACTTGGTAATATTCTTTTTTGAATTAACTATACGACCACTGGTCGCTAACGCGAGGCTTTCTCCTATCTCAATTTTCAACCAACATCCCTCCTACTCTACGATTAACACTTGAATTGAAGTTCTAATTTACATAAAATCAAGTCTTGTTCACGGAAAGAGAATTTCAACTGAAATCACAGTTAAAAAGATTATTTTACCCAAGAGGATTAGTGGAAACGCGAATAGATCTGTTACAAGTTTACAGATTAAAAATTGCCTACAAATAAAATTGAACGTTAAGTAGTAAAGTATGTGTAAAGTAAAGCGTTTAAATAGAATAAATATTAACAAATTGTTGGATTTAATTCAGCTCATGTTTAAATATGAAAAGTATAGTTGTTATTAAAATAAGAAGATTGTGGAAACACCAATGTTAAAAATCAGTAGTTTAATTCTTTGTTATATAATTCGTGTTAAACATCTTCCTGTTTAAATTGCTTTCAGAAGTAATCTCCCCAATCACATAAACATTTGAATTAAGAGAAAAACGTGGCTTCACTGGACAGCTAGTTTGGGAGTACTGCCACGAATTTACTTTTGATGAATTGTTGAGGAACAGCTGTGCCATCACAACTCATAACGCAAATTTTTGCGTGATTATGTGATAATAACAATTCAAGCTACCTGGCCAAAAATGGCAAATTTATTGGTATGTGTATTTATTTATTATTTTAAATAACGTTGCGTAAGAGTTGTCAAAGATGGAGTAGAAATATTATCCTTACATATTCAGTTACTCAGTTTCAAGATAAATAACAACATTCACTTGTCCCCATTTGAAATTTTATCCTGCAGAAATAATTTCAATCCCAGCTATCAAGAAAATTATTCTTGACAAATCTATAATCAATAACGAATATGTAAAACAGGTCATTTATATCATATTAAAAAATCCCAGTTTTGAATATAGAGACAAATAAAAACAAATAACATTTTCTAAATATGTCTAATCTTCAGGTTCCTAGTACAAACTAGGAAATCATGAGAAATAATAAACTTCTACAGTAAAAAGTGATAAAGTCGATAGCACTTTATTTAAAGTGCATCTTTCAATGAAAGTATAAAATTTACATTGTTAAGAATATGATTCTGCTGTACAGTGAACAGTACAGTCTTAGAAAATGCTTAATGCTTTTGCTAAATCACTAAAGAGGGATCTAAAAAGTTATAGTGAAATTGGGAAGATGATCAAAGGGTTGTCAAAAGGTATCAGAATGCAAGTTATATAAATGGGGAGACTGAGGGGAAAACAATCAATCACATTTCTTGGGTGTAGTCCATCAGATAGCTCAAACGAAGATAAAAAGATTATGAACAAGAATAGGCCTTTATGAGATTTGAGGGAATAATATCTTTTAATGGAAAACCGTCATTAATATTTATGTTTGCTATTAATGTACGTGTTTGATCCTTACAAATGATGATAGTATTGGTGACTGTTACATCAGTTTGATACTTTTATTTGTTGATTATTGTTTTAAAAGAAATTTTTTTCCATGATATTCATTCTTTAATTCCCTGGATATTCAACACCTCGTTTATATAAATAATGGTCATAAATAAAAATAAAACACATGCGTACATTTTTGAAGAACTGTAGATTGCAAACATTAGTGCAAATTACTTTTAACCTAAACATTTTTAATTCAAAAAGCAAAGTTATTTGATTAAATACGCTTTAAAATTTAAATGTATCACAAACGATCATTTTTTTAAAAAAAGATTGACTTATTTTGTAAAGAATAGTACATAAAAAAAAGATTAATGACAATAATCAACCGAATAACCAGACAGATAACAGGTATTAGTTTCGTAGTTATTTCCTATTCATAATTGCTTTAATAATTAAGCGTAGATGAATATTTTGAAGTGCAAGCTATGAAATAATTGCCACAATGTTTGTTACGTTTATACACTGTAAAAATATTGAGTGTTGGCCTCATGAAACAAGAGAGTCGTGAACTTCACGTGCATGTTAAAGCTTAGTTAAAACAAATAAATTAGTGATTAATAGTTATTTTAATTTAAGTCAATGTGTAAGCGATTTTGGGCTGATGATGTCAATCCGAATGTTTCTTTTTTGTTGTATGTCATTGAATTTCTTCAGTTTTGTAGTTTCTGTTACAGTTTTAATTTTTTATTTTATAATAAATTTATAAAATAAAACATTCTCCTCTAATATTAATGCTTTAATGGTCTTACATGTATGAAAGTGCTGTGAAAAAGTTTCCTAATTTTATTTGGAAATAAAGAGGGCAATGATTCTGCGAAATAAAGAATTAGAGTAAAAAAACATAGTCATCAGAAAAACATTACTTTATTAACATACTTACTTAAAACTAAGATTCGAATAGTTATTCAAATGCATTATAACTGTGAATTTAACTGACTTATAGAAACAAATTTCGAATTGCGATGAAGAATTTATCAGCTTTTGGGAGTCGATATCGATGTAAATAAGAAAAAATTATTATTATTTTTTTTTTGCAATAAAAACCCAAACATGCAAAATTCTAAAAAAAATTGTCCAAAGCAAAAAAAAACAAAAAAAACCGAAATGTACTACCATTACTCGTTGAAAGTTAGACTTTTTTTCAATGTGATTATTAAATAGATGATATTTTTTTACATTTATTGAAAAAAGACTAAATAAATATGTTTAAGATTGAATATTAATCTAATAGTCCCCCAAAAAAAAATTCAAAGTAGCAAAAATTAGTTTAATAAGTATTTAAAAAATACTTATTGAACTAATATATGAAATAACAGGTAGAGATATAAACTTATATACAAGGATAAAAACAAATTTCTGAAACATATAAATGCAGAATAAACAACATCTTAAACTATGGAGAATTTTTTTTTTAATTTTAAAACTTTAATCACAAATTTAGTATTCTGAAGAGGAAAACACTCAATTAAACTATGATACTGTTAGACTGAAGAATTAAAACTTTAGATAGAATCAGAGTCAATATTTCATATTATGAAAAAATAAATAAATCTATTAAATTAGAGCATATATATATATATATATGTATATATATATATATATATAAGGATAATTAAATTAGATTAAAAATTAAATTCTCTATCTAGCACTTAACTCATCTTTTTCCTCACCTCTTGAAGTATCAAACTAATCACCCATTTATTTCTTCCGAACATATGGCCTAGCCAATAAACATGTCTAATTCCAGATCGTTACATTTAACAGCCCTATATGTCAGCATTAACTTTCATGAGCACTCATGAAAGCCGTGATCGGTGTTTTAAGTGTTTAACCCACTTAAGATTTTTCGGTGGCGTTCTTTTTCTCTCTACATTTTTGCGTCAGATGATGTCTAACTTTGATCAAAAAAAGTTCCTTTTTAAAAACTAAGTCTGTTTCTGACTTCAAATCATGTCAGAAATAAAGCCGGCAGGATTCTATCTGCGATTAAATTTCGAATCATAAAGTAAAACTAATCTCAATAGTAAAATAATTTTAAATTAAAACGAACGCCAACGACCGTAATAAATGCTATGGAGAATTTGATGGAACTCCGACGGCGCTATACCTTTTGTTGAAGACATCAGGTTGCCGAAACTGAAAAGGAATGCTCTATGGTACGGAAAAAGAAGAAACGCGATGTTAACCCCGAGAAGAAACCGTTTCTACAGCCGAAAGATATTTCTGTTTTTACTTTAGAGTCTAGATTATCGCAAATGAAAGAAACAACGTTCTAATGGCGAAAAAAAAAGAAGAGAAGCGTGAATCCCCTATCCCCGTGAAGAAAGACATAATTCCTTCTGCCAGAGAAAAAAATCTTCGCCGGAAAGTTCTCTGCATGGTAATACGGAATAATAGTGAAGTACCAACACATCGAAAGAAAAATAAATAAATAAAATTTTACTAGTGCAAATCACAACTGACAACAACATCTGGGGTTTCCCCCGTTCACCAAGGGTTTCTCCGCTACGAAGTGGAGGTCAGTTAAATTATATTTTTCCCCAATTTTAAAAAATATTAAAGTGACGGGAGTTTTTCTTGAACAGAACTTTAAGAAAAAATAAAAAATGATATGATATGATATTTAATTTTTATAATAAAATTTGTTTTAAAGGGCAACAGGTACCTTTTTTTAAAAATTTTTTTTTTTTAATATTTGATTTTTTGGTTTTAGTTGTATTTTATAAAAGAATTATTTAATAAAAATTTCCCATAAAAAAATTTTTAATTTGTTAAAATGTTTGAAAATTTTAAAAATTTTTTAAATTTTTTTTAAAAACTTTTTTAAAACCCCAAGGTTTTTTAAATATGTTTTTTTTTTAAAAATTTTTTTTTCCAAGAAATTTCTTAAAAATATACTACATAAAATTTGTGATGATTTTTTTTGTTACTGCTTTTTAATTTTTTTATTAATTTTTATAGTTAAACTTACAAAAAATTTCGAAAAAAAATTAATTTTGTTTTTTAAAATTTTTTTTAGAAAAAATACTAAATATGTTAAAAACAACCCCAATGCAAGTTTTACAAAACATACATTTCAGAACATGTAAAAAAAAGTTTCAAACCCTTATTTCAATTATAAAAAACCCTTTATGGTTTTGAATAACAGTGTATGTAAAAAAATTCAACATGAAAAAAATTTTAAAGTTTTCATTTCTTGAATAGCATGAAAAAAAATTCCCTCCAATAATCTGAAATTTTTTAAAAAATGTTAATTAGTTTTTTTCCCAAACTGTTTTACCAAATTTTTTTTAAAAAATTTTAAACAAGAAAAAAAAATATACTTGTATAATGAATATATAAAAAAAAGCAAAAAAAAGGTCAATATTTCAAAAAAAACATTATCTTAAAAATTTTTAAAAAAAATTAACTACACCCTTAGATTTTTATTCCATCCCAAAATTTATATACTACTATAAAAAAACAAATGTACACAAATATTCATACTCTTTTTTCCCATTTTTTAAAAACCCCAATATATTAAAAATTGTTCCGAAATGGAAGAAAATGAAAAAAAACCTTTTTTCAATTTAATGTTTATAAAGAAAAATTTTCACAAAAAAATATTTTAAAAATTGGAAATTTTTTCCCAATAATTTGTTTATATAAGTTTTTTTTTAAAATTTTTTTTAAAGTAATTACTTGTTGAAATTTCGGATGGGGGAAATTTTATTCCCAAAAAAGTGTGCAAAACTACAAAAAATTTTTTCACTTTGACTGCAATTTTTTTTCTTAAAAATTAAATTTTGTTAAATTTCTAAATTCAATCAATGTTAAAAAAATTTAAACATAATAAATATAATATAGTAATCAAAAAAAAAAATAAAATAAATTAAAATATTTCATACATGATCAAAAATTTTAAAAAATTTCCTGTTTTTATAAGAAACCCCTTTTCTTTTTACGAAAGAATTTCTCTTTGCTTTTACGACCCAGTTTGATTTTTTTTAACCAAATTGTGCATTACTTTTCTTCTTTTTTTTTGATATATCCTTCAAAAATCTTTATAAATTGCTAAATTTTTCCCCTGCTGTTAAAAAAAATTTTATTTTCTTGTTGCAAAAACCAAGTGTTTGAAAATTTCCCAACTTTAAAATTTTGGGTAACTGCATCACCAAACTGCAATATTTACCGTTTTAATGATTTGATGATATTTTAGAGCACTTACCCAAAAATGATGCGGGCAGAGTTTCTTTGGGAATTTTGAGTCATGAAACCGAATGCAACGCCCAAAAATCATTCAAGCAAAGTTTTCGGGAAATTCAATTATTTTTGCCAAAATGGGGCCCCCATTCACCGGGTGTTTTTACGCTTTTGTGCGAACCTGGTTTTCACCATTTGCAATAGCTGATTGATAAAAAAACCCCAAGAATCTTGACCAGAAGGGCATTTAAAGTGCTGTGGTTTTTCATCAGTGGAAATGCTTTTGGAAATAAAAGTTTTATATGGCAGTCTTCATGTTTTCAGCATTCCCTTTTGGTTGCCGGCATTCTGTTTAATATTGCGTAAGCTTTTTTATGGTTTCATCTTTCAAACTGCCATAAAGTTTTTCCCAAAACCGAGAGTAACCCTCTTGAACGCCATTCCTTTTTCACATTTTCAGAGATTTATCCTAGTCGCTTACTCACATGGTTCACCAACCCCTTTGTTTATTTTAACATTCCCTGGGCTTTTTTACCCGCCCGGGGTGTTGAAACGCTTTTGGGAAACACCATCTGAAAACGTTTTATATCTAAATCCAAAACTTTTTAGATCCCCAACCCCCGATGCTGCATGGGCTTCCATTGAACCTGAAGAGCCACCCAAAGGTTTGATTGAAAAATTTTTTAAACCCTTAAACCAAATCTCGAAATAAAACTGAATTTTTTTTAAATTCCACTTTTAAATATTTCAAATTTTTTACAATATTTAGATATTACTTTAAAATCAACAAAATATCCCGTCAGCACGTCTATGACAAGAACTCCAATCTGAGATGTATGCCCCCCGGGCAACCAAGTAAAATCGAAAGCCCAAAAATTGGTTACACCCCCTTTTTTTTGCATTGTATGCTTTTTTAATTTCACTTTGATGCGATGGGGAAAAGTTTTTGGATGCTTTCCTTTAAGAATGCAACATCTTTTTTTTGTTAAAAAATTCTGTTGACATTAAATGCATATTCAAAACATGAAACCTTTTGAGCTTTTTATACCACGTCCGAAATTCAAAAAAAGCTTGTGTAACTCGTAAAATTAATATCATAGGGCTGATTTAGTCCACTTTTTTTTATTAAAAATATGTCAGGGAAATTTTCATTTTATTAATAATAAAAAGGCAAGAATCACACACAACTTGAATATTTTCAAAAATCCATAGGCTTTTCCAAAATTTACTGCAAAGAAGCATTTTTTTAAAATATTAATAGGGATTTTAAAAAAATTTTTAATGCATTTTATAAAAAAGACGTATGTTGAGATCTGGGGTTCCCAGTATATTTTTCATCCAAAAAGAGAAAAAATATTGCTTTCTTTCAAGTTTTCACCCCCCCCGTTTTGTTTTGAGAAACTTTGAACTTTTCCCTTTTAAAACTGAAACCACCCTTCAAAGCTGTTGTGGCAGATTTAGTACGTTTTTTTGGCCGGATCTTAACTTTTAAACTTTTTTTGGGGAAATCACCAAATTCCTTTTTTTCAAAACAACTTTTCTACTCTTCAGAACACAGAGTATAAAATATAGTTAAATTTTAGGAACAGAACCTTAAAGAAAACGCAAAAATAACCCCATATAATCAAAAACAAAAAAATTTTTTTTCCCGTTTAAACACTAATCAAGTAGAGTAAAAATTAGTTCCTTTTTTTTATCAGGGGTCTTTTTAAAAGGGGCGATCTGAAAAAATGGGCGGGGAGCTTTGTTTAGCCCCCCCGACGCAGCAAAAATGGATAAATAACTGAATAAAAATATAGATACAACTCTGAAATTTTGCAGACACATTAAGAAAAGGGTTAAAAGCACTATAAGCCAATAAAAAAATCGATAGTTTTAGATTTTTAGGTACCATATCGCCTTAAATCAGATATTCTTTATTTTTAAATTTAGAAAGCAAAGTGTATAGGTTTCGTCACAAAAAATTTTTTTAGAAATATTAATATTCTTCTCCTAATTTTACCTTTAAAAAGCCCAATAAGTTAACATTTATAAAGAAATTGGGGTTTTTAAAATTGAAATATATAAAAAGTTTTAGAAAATTGACTAATGTACTAATACTAGTAATATTGATTTTATAAGAAACAAAAGTAAAGTCACGTTGCATTTTTTTCCCCTGAATTTTTTTTTGTTTTGTTAATTATTTTATTCAGCAGTAACCGTATTGGTTTTCATTTAATTTTTTTTATTTTTTAAAAGTGTTTTGATATACCGGCCATATACCCAAAATTCACTATTTCTCGAAATTTTCCCCTTTTTTCTTTTAAATTTTAAAAATTTAAATTTTAAAAACTTAATTTTTTGGATATTGTACAGTGGATTTAAAAAGAATACAATCATTATAATTTTTAAGGGGCCCTTGAAACATTAAGAGGACAAACGTGTTTAGTTTGATATGTACACCTCTTATTGTTTTCTTATTAGCATCCCTGAACATCTGTGATTTGATCACCAGATTTCTCAGAGAGATGTGTTCTAAAATAAGTAGTGTGATACAATTTATATTAGTGAATGTTTTAAGAGAAAGTAAAAAATTTTCTATGAAACAAATACTTAGAAGGTTACGGAAAATTAAAAAATATTGTATGCGATATTGTGTTAAGTTACAATGAATAGTGTGAAAATTTTACATAAATACTAAAGGTGATGATAGAAGAGAGTCCACATTTCCGACTCACAATTATTTAAAGAGCTCTTTTAAATCTTATAACTCTTATATTCTTTTATTCCTATATTCTTATAATTTTTTATACTTTTATATTCTTATAGTTTATAACGCATATGAAATAAAATATTGTTTATTGTGTTGAATAGTGCATATAAGTTGTTGTACACCGTTTTCATATTATTAATAATTTCATTTTATTAGAGTCTATATTTTTTTTATCTTTTTAAAAAATGTATGTCATGTATGCAAAAAATTTTGTGTAACACTGTAAGGTATTACTACGATGGCGCCAGAGTAGATTTTTATACAAAATTAGTATTTTAATATTTGTATGATACCATATATTTTTATGTCTACTATCTTATTGTTTGATATGATATTATTTTCCAATATAAAATTTTTTTAAAAAACATTATCTGCTAGCTATAATTTGAATCTATTATTATGAAGGAATAGGAGGAAACGCGAATTTTTATTCTGGATGTCGAATAGATTTGAACAAGCTAATCTTCAGTTATATGTACGGAAATTCATTTTTATCAATTAATTTTTTGGAAGTATCATTACTGTGTTTGTTGTTATAGTTTCGTTTATTTTAGAGCATTTTGATTTTAGTATTCCTTTTTACTTAAATATTTCTACTGAGTGTAATATATGCGTTTCCAAATGATGTTATGTATTGTTTTCTATATGTTGAAAATTGATTAAGTTTGTAAAGAGAGAAAAACGACCCCTGACTCCCTTTTAAAATTGGGGGTCAAATGTAAGGATAATTAAATTAGATTAAAAATTAAATTCTCCATCTAGCACTTAACTCATCTTTTTCCTCACCTCTTGAAGTATCAAACTAATCACCCATTTATTTCTTCCGAACATATGACCTAGGCAATAAACATGTCTAATTCCAGATCGTTACATTTAATAGCCCTATATGTCAGCATTAACTTTCATGAGCACTCATGAACGCCGCGATTGGTGTTTTAAGTGTTTAACCCATTTAAGATTTTTCGGTGGCGTTCTTTTTCTCTCTACATTTTTGCGTCAGATGATGTCTAACTTTGATCAAATAAAATTCCTTTTTAAAAACAAAGTCTGTTTCTGACTTCAAATCATGTCATACATATATATATATATATTTACAACCAAAATGAACACAAAAAATTAACTCCCTCTATCATGTTTATATATCTGATATAAAGTATAAAGTTCCATAACATTTACAAAAAAATTCTATTATTAAGAAAATGAACCAAAATTTTCTTTTTTGATATTCTAAACATGCAATAGTTCCCCTCCGTTTATATTTATGAATTGGGGAAAAAACACCCTCTCTCTCTCAGGGAATTTTCAGAGTGAAGATATTTAACCAATATTTTGTGTGTGTGATCCCCAAAGTTTGCAGATCCATTAAGTTAACGTTCGATGCACTAAAAATGTGAATTGAGCCCATCAACACCCATCCACAAGTATTCCAGAACTCTAACAGCTCTATTTCAAGAGAGGGAATTTTTGCCCCAACGTCTCATGGGAAACTTCATAGAAATCATGAAAAATCGATGTGAAGCTTGCCTGGCAGGGAAGGATGATCATACACCTCATTAGTGCTTGTTACCTTTGTTTGAGGAATTTTTTTTACAAGAATAACATAAATCATATTTTGGCTTTTTCTACACAAAAATATAATAGTTTCCATGAATAAATTGTTTTCATTATTGAGTTTATTTATATCAACTTATAACACAAATGAACAAGTTCTGTGTTTTTAGCTTTAACTTTTCTTGAAATATTTATAAGTATAGATATTTTGCCCAATATTTCAATATTCAGTTTTTTGTGCTTTAATGCTTATTACTACTTACAATGCTTTTTTTTTGTACTTACGTACTATCGCAACTATATTGGTGACATTAACTGACTATCACATGAATTCTAAAAACTGAATAAGCTGATGGGAATATGGAGCGTATAGTCGAAAAATCTTGTGTGAAAAATAATAAATAGTCATAAATAAATAAAAGGAAAAGTATAACTAATTATATTGTTTTTATTTTATTACTAGTATTAAGTTTACATTATTATAACTTCATTATTATATATAATTAAAATAATATAATAGTTATCGTAAGTCCGGCGTATAACGCTCACCTATACTTTCAAGCTGCAATTTTTAATTTTTAGGTATAATGGTCGTATAACGCGCACCACTTTCCTTACGAAAAACCTGAAATGTACGTGAGTAATGCA
This sequence comes from Trichonephila inaurata madagascariensis, assembly GCA_019973955.1. Taxonomy (NCBI): domain Eukaryota; kingdom Metazoa; phylum Arthropoda; class Arachnida; order Araneae; family Nephilidae; genus Trichonephila; species Trichonephila inaurata. The sequence goes on along the minus strand of BMAV01022189.1, from coordinate 21,838 downwards.
CTTATGTTGTGATATGGTCGATCTTTGTCGACCATATCGTGGGGTTTCAGCGTAAGTTAGAGGTGTGGGATACTCGAAATGATGAGACATTTTAGAATTCTTAAAAAACCCTCCAATTTTTATGAAACTTTGTTTTTCTCGCACGGAATTCAACGCTGATCACGAATACGTATGGCGCTTGTCAAAATTCCAATTACTTCAAAAGTTAAGCCCAACTGTTTCTTTGAAATTCGTCCCCTCTTTCAATAGTCTGTTTCAGTGACATATCAACCACTATTTTTTTTTACCCTAGAAACTTACCAAAGTGATCCATTTCACACGAAATTTGACCAGGAATCTAAATCTGGTCTCCGTTTCACGAAATTTCTGTAACTCTTTAAATAAAATCAAACAACTTCTTGAAAAAACCGACCTATTAGGCTTGAAAGCTGACTTACGGACCGATTTTAAAAAACCGGGTGTCATTCGAACGGGGAGCCGTTCCCAAAACCAAAGACATTTAAAACATTACTCTGCGATTATTAGAACTGGAGTAATTTCACTTTGGCAATGCATTTCTATGACAAATATCAGAAATACACCGAAAAAAAAAGTAAAAAATTTTAATTGTGGTGTTTTCCATTTAGAAGCGTTCCTCTTTCAAATGCGCTAAATTGCAACGCATTTATCTTTTCCGTGCGTTTGGGTCATTTTTTTCTCTTCGTCCAATTCTTACCAAACTTAGTTTTTCTTGCACAGAATTCAACGCTGATCAAGTATATGTATGGCGCTTGTCGAAATTCCAATTACTTCAAAAGTTATGCCCAACTGTTTCTTTGAAATTCGTCCCCTCTTTCAATAGTCTGTTTCATTGTGATACCCACCACTGTTTTTTTACCCTAGAAACTTACCAAAATGACCCATTTCATTCGAAATTTGACCAGGGATCTAAATCTGGTCTACGTTTTGCGAAATTCCTGTAACTTTTTTAAAAAAAATCAAACACCTTCTTGAAAAACCGACCTACTTGGCTTGAAAGCCAACTAGCCGACCGAATTTAAAAAACCGGGTGTCATTCGAACTGGGAGCCGTTCCCAAACCCAAAGACACTTAAAACATTACTCTGCGATTATTAGAACTGGAGTGATTGCACTTTGGTAATACATTTCTATGACGGGTGTCAGAAAAACCGAAAAAAGGAAACTTTTTAATTGGGGTATTACCCTTTTTAAAGCGTTCCTCTTTCAAATGGGTTTAATTGCAACGCATTTCTCTTTTCCGTGCGTTTGGGTCATTTTTTTTGTCTTCCTCCAATTCTTACCAAACTTAGTTTTTCCTGCACAGAATTCAAAGCTTATCACGAATATGTATGCCGCTTGTCTAAATTCCAATTAGTTCAAAAGTTATGCCCAACTGTTTCTTTGAAATTCGTCCCCTCTTTCAATAGTCTGTTTCAGTGACATACCCACCACTATTTTTTAACCTAAAACTTACCAAAAGACCCATTGCATGAAATTTGACCAGGAATCTAAATCTGGTTTACGTTTCCTGAAATTCCTGTAACCTTTTTAAAAAAAACACCTTTTTAAAAAAAACCGACCTGTTTGGCTTGATAGCCACAATTTCCCCACCTTTTTAAAAACCCGAAATTTTTTCCAAACTTATTTTTTTCCCCACTTAAACCCTGATCACGAATTGTATGGGTATCGAAATTTCAATTAGTTCAAATTTTTCCCCCAACTGTTTCATTGAAATTCGCCCCCTTTTCAATAGTCTGTTTCATTGTGATGCCCCCCACTTTTTTTCCCCAAAAACTTACCAAAATGACCCTTTTCCTGAAATTTGACCAGGAATCTAAATCTGGTCTAAAACCGAAATTCCTGTAACCTTTTTTAAAAAAACACCTTCGAAAAAACCGACCTATTTGGCTTCATAGCCAACAACGACATTTTAAAAACCGCCCAATTCTTACCAAACTTAGTTTTGTCCAAATTAAACCCTGATAAATTGTCCCCGGTCGAAATTTCCCAATTAGTTCAAAAGTTATGCCCAACTGTTTCTTTGAAATTGCCCCCTCCAATAGTCTGTTTCGTGACATACCCACCACTTTTTTTTTCTTTACCCTAAAAACTTTAAAAGTGACCCATTTCCTAATTTGACCAGGAATCTAAATCTGGTCTCCGTTTCCGAAATTTCTTAACTCTTTAAATAAAAATCAAACAACCTTGAAAAACCGACCTATTAGGCTTGAAAGCTGACTTACGGACCGATTTTAAAAACCGGGTGTCATTCGAACGGGGGGCCGTTCAAAACCAGACAAATTTAAAACATTACTCTGCGATTATTAGAACTGGGTAAATTTCACTTTGGCAATGCATTTCTATGACAAATATCAGAAATACAACCGAAAAAAAAAGTAAAAATTTAATTGTGGTGTTTTCCATTTAAAGCGTTCCTCTTTCAAATGGGTAAAATTCAAAGCATTTTCTTTTCCGTGCGTTTGGGTCATTTTTTTCTCTTTGTCCAATTCTTACCAAACTTTGTTTTCTTGCACAGAATTCAACGCTGATCATGTATATGTATGGCGCTTGTCGAAATTCCAATTACTTCAAAAGTTATGCCCGACTGTTTCTTTGAAATTCGTCCCTTCTTTCAATAGTCTTTTTCCCATTGTGATGCCCACCACTATTTTTTTACCCTAGAAACTTAAAAAAGTGATCCATTTCACTCGAAATTTGACCAGGGATCTAAATCTGGTCTACTTTTTTCAAAATTCCTGTAACCGTTTTAAAAATAAACACCTTCTTCAAAAACGACCTATTTGGCTTGATAGCCAATTTAACGCGATTTTAAAACTGTCCAATTTTCGAAATTTAATTTTTCTCGCACGGAATTCAACGCTGATCACGAATATGTATGGCGCTTGTCCAAATTCCAATTAGTTCAGAAGTTATGCTTCCAACTGTTCTTTGAAATTCATCCCTTTTTCATGTCTGTTTCAAAACCATGCCCACCACTATTTTTTATTTTTACGAGAACGTACCAAAGTGACCCATTTCACTCGAAATTGGACCAGGAATCTAAATCTGGTACCCGTTTCACGAAATTACTTCTTTTTAAAATGAAACACCTTTTTGAAAAAACGACCTTTTGCGAAAGCCAATTTACCGACCGTTTGAAAACACCGGCCAATTCTCACCGAACTTGTTTTCTTGCACAGAATTCAACTCTGATCACGAATATGTACGGCGCTTGTCCAAATTCAAATTAGTTCAGGCTATCCCCAAATTTGTTTCTTTGAAATTCGTCCCCTCTGTATGTTTTGTTTCAGTGTATACACAGCAATTTTGTTTTTTTACCCTAGAAACTTACCAAAGTGACCCATTTCACTCACAATTTGACCAGGAATCTAATTCTGGACTCCGTTTCACGAAACTCATGTAACTGTTTTTTAAAAATGAAACACTTTGGAAAAACAGACCTAATTGGCTTGAAAGTTAACTTACTGACCGATTTTTAAAAACAGGGTGTCATTCGAAGGAGAGGCCGGCCCCAAACCCAAAGACTTTTAAAACATTACAATGCGATTAATAGAACTCGAGATATTGCACTTTGGTAATGCATTTCTATGACAAATATCAGAAAAACACCGATAAAAAAAGTAAAACAATTTTAATTCCGGTATAATCCTTTTTAAAGCGTTCGTCTTTCAAATGGGCTTAATTGCAACGGATTTCTCTTAATCGTGCGTGTGGGTCATTTTTTGTCTTCCTCCAATTCTTAACACACTTAGTTTTTCTTGCACAGATCTCAACGCTGATCAAGAATATGTATGGCCTTGTCGAAATTCCAAATTAGTTAAAAAGTTATGCCCAACTGTTTCTTTGAAATTCATCCCCTTTTTTCAATAGTCTGTTTCAAAGACATGCCCACCACTATTTTTTATTTTCCCCGAAACTTCCCAAAGTGACCCATTTCACTCGAAATTTGACCAGGAATCTAAATCTGGTATCAGTTTCACGAAATTATTTTAACTTTTTTTTAAAATGAAACACCTTCTTGAAAAAACCGACCTATTTGGCTTGAAAGCCAACTTACCGACCGATTTTAAAACACCGGCCAATTCTCACCGAACTTAGTTTTTCTTGCACAGAAAATTCAGCTCTGATCACGAATATGTACGGCGCTTGTCCAAATTCAAATTAGTTCAGAAGTTATGCCGAATTGTTTCTTTGAAATTCGTCCCCTCTGTATAGTTTGTTTCAGTGTCATGCACACAGCAATTTTGTTTTTTTACCCTAGAAACTTACCAAAGTGACCCATTTCACTCACAATTTGACCCTGAATCTAATTCTGGTCTCCGTTTCACGAAACTCATGTAACTTTTTTAAAAAATGAAACACTTTGGAAAAACAGACCTAATATGCTTAAAAGGTTAACTTACTGACCGTTTTTTTAAAAACAGGGTGTCATTGGGAAGGAGGCGCCCCAAACCCAAAGACACTTAAAACATTACAATGCGATTAATAGAACTCGAGATATTTCACTTGGTAATGCATTTCTATGACAAATATCAGAAAAACACCGATAAAAAGTAAAACAATTTTAATTGCGGTATAATCCTTTTAAAGCGTTCGTCTTTCAAATGGGTTTAAATTACAACAGGTTTCTCTTAATCGTGCGTGTGGGTCATTTTGTGTCTTCCTCCAATTCTTAGGGGTCTCAGGGTGTTAAATTTTCTACAGGTCTGAAAATATAAACAATTTTCAAACAGGTATAATTCTTTTAAATTTAAATTAAATGATTCGAATCTTTACTATTTATAAAAGAATGGGGTTTTGGGAAAAAATATAAAATATTTAAAATATAATCATAATTTTAAAATATAGCATATAAAAATTCTATGATAAATATTAAATATTTTTGCGTTGCCCTATTTTCTAAAATAGTAGCTTTAATTACTAGCTATAAGTTGAATAATAAAGTTAAATGTATTCTCATTAAACTGTAGCTATTTTATATAAATAGAATAATAACTTACATATTTTAATAAATAAAAACATACATTTTTAAAAAATTTTTAAAAAAATTGCGATGTTTTACAAATATTTTGAAATACAAAAAGACATATAATACTAAAATTAGGCACAGCTTAAAGGTATGATGCATTTTATAATTCTATAAATTTTATACATCAGATACTACTTTTTTTAGAAAATAGCGTGCGCAACACAAAAAATACTTAATATTTATCATAGAATTTTCATATGCTATGATATTTAAAATTATAATTATATTTTAAACATTTTATGTTTCTGAAGCCCCATTCTTTTTAAATAATGGTAAAATTCGAATCATTAAATTTTAAATTTTTAAAAAATTATACCTGTTTAAAAGTTATATTTCAACCTCTAGAAAAATTTAAAACCCTGAACCCTTAAACACTTGGTTTTCTTGCACAGAATTCACGCTGATCAGAATATGTAATGGCGCTTGTCGAAATTCAAATTAGTTCAAAAGTTATGCCCAACTGTTTCTTTGAAATTCATCCCCTCTTTCAATAGTCTGTTTCAAAGACATGCCCACCACTATTTTTTTTATTTTACCCGAGAAACTTACCAAAGTGACCCATTTCACTCGAAATTTGACCAGGAATCTAAATCTGGTATCCGTTTCACGAAATTACTTTAACCTTTTTTTAAAATGAAACACCTTCTTGAAAAAACCGACCTATTTGGCTTGAAAGCCAACTTACCGACCGATTTCAAAACACCGGCCAATTCTCACCGAACTTAGTTTTTCTTGCACAGAAAATTCAGCTCTGATCACGAATATGTACGGCGCTTGTCCAAATTCAAATTAGTTCAGAAGTTATGCCGAATTGTTTCTTTGAAATTCGTCCCCTCTGTATAGTTTGTTTCAGTGTCATGCACACAGCAATTTTGTTTTTTTACCCTAGAAACTTACCAAAGTGACCCATTTCACTCACAATTTGACCCTGAATCTAATTCTGGTCTCCGTTTCACGAAACTCATGTAACTTTTTTTAAAAATGAAACACTTTGGAAAAACAGACCAAATTGGCTTGAAAGTTAACTTACTGACCGATTTTAAAAAACCGGGTGTCATTCGAATGAGAGGCCGCCCCCAAACCCAAAGACACTTAAAATATTACCCTGCGATTATTAGAACTCGAGTTATTGCACTTTGGTAATGCATTTCTATGACAAATATCAGAAAAACACCGATAAAAAAAGTAAAACAATTTTAATTGCGGTATAATCCTTTTTGAAGCGTTCGTCTTTCAAATGGCCTTAACTGCAACGGATTTCTCTTAACCGTGCGTTTGGGTCATTTTTTGTCTTCCTCCAATTCTTACCAAACTTAGTGATTCTTGCACAGAATTCAACGCTGGTCACGAATATGTATCGCGATGGTCCAAATTCCAATTAGTTCAAAAGTTATGCAAAACTGTTTCTTTGAAATTAATCCCCTCTTTCAATAGTCTGTTTCAAAGACATGCCCACCACTATTTTTTTTATTTTACCCGAGAAACTTACCAAAGTGACCCATTTAACTCGAAATTGGACCAGGAATCTAAATCTGGTATCCGTTTCACGAAATTACTTTAATTTTTTTAAAATGAAACACCTTTTTGAAAACCGACCTTTTTTGGTTTTGAAAGCCAACTTACCGACCGATTTTAAAACACCGGCCAATTCTAACCGAACTTAGTGTTTCTTGCACAGAATTCAACGCTGATCACGAATATGTACGGCGCTTGTGGAAATTCCACTTAGTTCAGAAGTTATGCCGAATTGTTTCTTTGAAATTCGTCCCCTCTGTATAGTTTGTTCAGTGTATTGCACACAGCAATTTTTTTTTTTTACCCTAGAAACTTACCAAAGTGACCCATTTCACTCACAATTTGACCCTGAATCTAATTCTGGTCTCCGTTTCACGAATCTCATGTAACTTTTTTTAAAAATGAAACACTTTGGAAAAACAGACCTACTTGGCTTGAAAGTTAACTTACTGACCGATTTTAAAAAACCGGGTGTCATTCGAATAAGAGGCCGCCCCCAAACCCAAAGACACTTAAAATATTACCCTGCGATTATTAGAACTCGAGTTATTGCACTTTGAAAAGCATTTCATGAAAAAATATCAAAAAAACACCGATAAAAAGTAAAACAATTTTAATTGGGTATAATCCTTTTTGAAGCGTTCGTCTTCAAATGGCCTTAACTGCAACGGATTTCTTTTTAACCGTGCTTTGGGTAATTTTTTTGTTTTCCCTCCAATTCTTACCAAACTTAGTGTTTCTTGCACAGAATTCAACGCTGATCACGAATATGTATCGCGCTGGTCGAAATTCCAATTAGTTCAAAAAGTTATGCCCTGTTTCTTTTGAAATTTTCCCTCTTTCAATAGTATGTTTCAAATGACATGCCCACCACTATTTTTAATTTCCCCGAGAAACTTACCAAATTGACCCATTTCACCTCGAAATTGGACCAGGAACCCAAATCTGGTATCCTTTTCCCACGAAATTACTTTTTTAAAATGAAACACCTTCTTGAAAAAACCGACCTATTTGGCTTGAAAGCCAACTTACCGACTGATTTTAAAACACCGTCCAATTCTTACCAAACTTAGTTTTTCTTGCACAGAATTCAACGCTGATCACGAATATGTACGGCGATTGTGGAAATTCCACTTAGTTCAGAAGTTATGCCGAATTGTTTCTTTGAAATTCGTCCCCTCTGTATAGTTTGTTCAGTGTCATGCACACAGCAATTTTGTTTTTTTACCCTAGAAACTTACCAAAAGTGACCCATTTCACTCACAATTTGACCCGGAATCTAATTCTGGTCTCCGTTTCACGAAACTCATGTAACTTTTTTTTAAAAATGAAACACTTTGGAAAAACAGACCTAATTGGCTTGAAAGTTAACTTACTGACCGATTTTAAAAAACCGGGTGTCATTCGAATGAGAGGCCGCCCCCAAACCCAAAGACACTTAAAATATTACCCTGCGATTATTAGAACTCGAGTTATTTAACTTTGGTAAAACATTTCTATGACAAATATCAGAAAAACACCGATAAAAAAAGTAAAACAACTTTAATTGCGGTATAATCCTTTTTGAAGCGTTCGTCTTTCAAATGGCCTTAACTGCAACGGATTTCTCTTAACCGTGCGTTTGGGTCATTTTTTGTCTTCCTCCAATTCTTACCAAACTTAGTGTTTCTTGCACAGAATTCAACGCTGATCAAGAATATGTATGGCGCTTGTCGAAATTCCAATTAGTTCAAAAGTTATGCCCAACTGTTTCTTTGAAATTCATCCCCTCTTTCAATAGTCTGTTTCAAAGACATGCCCACCACTATTTTTTTTATTTTACCCGAGAAATTTACCAAAGTGACAGATTTCACTCGAAATTTACCCAGGAATTAAATCGGGATCCGTTTCACGAAATTATTTTTAACGTTTTTAAAATGAAAAAACCTTTTTTAAAAAAACCGGGACCTATTTGGCTTGAAACCCAAAATTTTACCGACCGTTTTTAAAAAACACCGGCCAATTCTCACCGAATTTAAAGTTTTTTTTGCAAAAAAAAAGGAGCCTGATCACGAATATTGGCACTTGTCCAAATTCAAATTAGTTCAAAAGGGGTTTGCCCAATTTTTTCCCTTTTGAAATTCGCCCCCTCTGTATAGTTTGTTTGGGGTCATGCACACAGCAATTTTTTTTTTTTTACCCAAAGAAAATTACTAAAAGTGTTCCATTTCACTCATAATTTGACCCTGAATCTAATTTGGTCTCCGTTTCATGAAACTTATGAAATTTTTTAAAAAAAATGAAACACTTTGGAAAACAGCCCCAATTTTAAAAGTTAACTTTACTGCCCGGTTTTTTAAAAACCGGGTGTCATTCGAATGAGAGGCCCCCCCCAAAAACCCCAAAAGGGAAACACTTAAAATTTTAAACCCCTGCGATTTTTTAGAACCCCGAGTTATTGCCCCTTTGGTAATGCATTTCTATGACAAAATCAAAAAAACACCGAAAAAAAAGTAAAACAATTTTAATTGGGTATAACCCTTTTTGGGAAGCGTTCGTTTTTCTTTAAAATGGCCTTAACTGTAACGGATTTTTTCTTAACCGGGGTTTGGGTCATTTTTTGTCTTCCCCCCAATTTTTTCCCCAAAACCCCATTTTTTGCACAGAATTCAACGCTGATCACGAATATGTACTGCCCCGGGGAAATTTCCAATTGTTCAAAATTTTTGCCGAATTGTTTTTTTTGAAATTCGTCCCCTCTGTATATTTTTTGTTCAGTGTATTGCACACAGCAATTTTTTTTTTTTTACCCTAGAAACTTACCAAAGTGACCCATTTCACCCCACAAATTTGACCCTGAATCTAATTCTGGTCTCCTTTTTAAGAATCTCATGAAACCCTTTTTAAAAAAATGAAACATTTTGGAAAAAAACAGACCTACTTGGCTTGAAATTTAACTTACTGACCGTTTTTAAAAAACCGGGGTGTCATTCGAATAAGAGGCCCCCCCCAAACCCAAAGAATTTAAAAAATATTACCCGCGATTATTAGAACTCGAGTTATTGCATTTTTGGTAAAGATTTCTATGACAAATATCAAAAAAAACCCCGGGATAAAAAAAGAAAAAACAATTTTAATTGGGGTATCCCCCTTTTTAAAGGGTTCCGTTTTTCAAAGGGCCCTTTAAAGGAACGGTTTCTTTAACCGTGCGTTTGGGAATTTTTGTCTTCCCAATTTCCCCAAACTTAGTGTTTCTTCCCGAATTCAACGCTGATCACGAATATGTATCGCGCTGGTCGAAATTTCAATTAGTTCAACAGTTATGCCCAACTGTTTTTTTGAAATTTTCCCCCTTTTCAATAGTATGTTTAAAATGACATGCCCACCACTTTTTTTAATTTTTATCCGAAAAAACCAATAAATTACCCATTTCACTCAAAATTTGGACCGGGAATCTAAATCGGGTACCCTTTTTCCGAAAATTTTTTTTTTAAAAATTAAAAAATTTCTTGAAAACTGACCTATTTGGTTTTGAAAGCCAACTTACCGACGGGGTTTTTAAAAACACCGTCCCCCTTTTGAATTTGTTTTTCCCTTTGCACAAATTTCAACCCCTTTTAAAGAATATGAAATATAGGGAAATTCCATTTTAGTTCAGAAGGCCGAATTGTTTTTTTTTGAAATTCGCCCCCCTTCTGTATATTTTTTGTTCAGTGTCAGGGCACACAGAAATTTTTTTTCCCCTTGAAACTTCCCTTTCCCAAAAGTGACCCATTTAAATTCACAATTTAAATTGGAATCTAATTCGGGTCCCGCCACGAAACTCTTTAACCCAAAAATGAAACATTTTGGGGAAAAAACAGACCTAATTGGCTTGGAAAGTTAACTTACGGGACCGTTTTTAAAAAACCGGGTGTCATTCGAAGGGAGGGCCGCCCCCAAAACCCAAAGACCCCTTAAAAATATTACCCTTTGATTATTGGGAACCCCCGAGTTATTTAATTTTGGGAAAAAACATTTTTTGGACAAATATCAAAAAAAACACCGAAAAAAAAAGAAAAAAAATTTTAATTGGGTATAACCTTTTTTGAAGCGTTCCTTTTAAATGGCCTTAACTGCAACGGATTTCTTTAACCGTGCGTTTGGGTCTTTTTTTGTCTTCCTCCAATTCTTACCAAACTTAGTGTTTTTGAAAGAACCAACGCTGATCAAGAATATGTATGGCGCTTGTCAAAATTTCCCAAATTAGTTAAAAAAAGTTACCCCCAACTGTTTCTTTGAAATTCACCCCCTTTTTTCAATAGTCTGTTTCAAAGACATGCCCACCACTTTTTTTTTTATTTTACCCGAGAAATTTACCAAAGTGACAGATTTCCCCTGGGAAATTTGCCCCAAGGAATCTAAATCGGGATCCGTTTCACAAAATTTTTTTTAACGTTTTTAAAATGAAACACCTTTTTGAAAAACCGACCGATTTGGCTTGAAAGCCAACCTTACCGCCCGATTTCAAAACACCGGCCACTTCCCGAACTTAGTTTTTCTTGCACAAAAAAATTTGGCTCTGATCACGAAAAATTGTACGGCGTTTGGGTCCAAATTCAAATTAGTTCGAAGTTATGCCCAAATTGTTTTTTTTAAAATTTTCCCCTCTGTAAAAGTTTGTTTCAGTGTCATGCACAAACCAAGTTTTTACTCCTGGGAAACTTTACCAAAGTGCCCCTTTTCCCCACTCAAAATTTTGGGACCCTGAATCTAATTCTGGTCCCCCCTTTTTTTATGAAATTTCATCCCCCCCTTTTTTTTTTAAAATGAAACCCCTTTTAAAAACAGCCCCCTTTTGGTTTGAAAGTTAACGTACTGACCGTTTTTAAAAAACCGGGTGTCATTCGAATGAGAGGCCCCCCAAAAAACCCCAAAAAGAACTTAAAATATTCCCCCTGCGTTTAAAGGAACCCCGATTATTGCACTTTGTAATGCATTTCTATGAAAAATCAAAAAAACCCCGAAAAAAAAAAGTAAAAAAATTTTTTAATTGCGGTATAACCCTTTTTTGAAGTGTTCGTTTTTCAAATGGCCTTAATTTAAACGGATTTTTTTTAACCGTGGTTTTAATTTTTGTCTTCCCCCCCAACTTTCCCAAACTTAGTGTTTTTGCACAAAATTTTCAACGCTGATCACGAATATGTACTGCGTTTGTGGAAATTCCATTTAAAGTTCAGAAGTTATGCCGAATTGTTTTTTTGGAAATTCGCCCCCCCGTATATTTTTTCGGGGGCTGCACACAGCAATTTTTTTTTTTTTCCCCTTTGGAAACTTCCCAAAAGTGACCCATTTCCCCTCCCCAATTTGCCCCCAATCAAATTTTGGGCCCCCGTTTCACGAATCTCATTTTTTTTTAAAAAAGGGAAACACTTTGGAAAACAGCCCCACCTTGGTTTAAAATTTTAAACCCTTTACTGACCGTTTTTTAAAAACCGGGTGTCATTCGAATAAGGGGCCCGGGCCCCCAAACCCAAAGACACTTAAAAAAAACCCCCGCGATTATTAGAACTCGAGTTATTGCCCCCTTTTGGTAAAGCATTTATCAAAATAAAAAAACACCGATAAAAAGTAAAAAAATTTTTAAATTGGGGTAAAACCCCGAAGCGTTCGTTTTTTCAAATCCCAACGCAACGGGTTTCTTAACCGTGCTTTGGGAATTTTTTTGTCTTCCTCCAATTTACCAAACTTAGTGTTTTTTCCCAAAGAATTAAACGCTTTTTCACAATAACCCCTTGAAATTTCACCATTTCCAAACAGTTATGCCCAACTGTTTCGGAAATTCTTCCCTTTTTCCCAATAGTATTGTTTCAAATGACATGCCCAAAATTTTTTTTTTAATTTTTATCCGAGAAACTTACCAAATTACCCTTTTCCCCCTAAAATTAACCGGGAAATTTTAAATCGGGTATCCTTTTTCCCACGAAATTATTTTTTTTTTAAAATGAAACACCTTTTTAAAAAAATGACCTTTTTTCCTTTGAAACCCCCCCCTTCCCGACTGTTTTTAAAACACCGTCCAATTCTCACCGAACTTAGTTTTTTTTTGCACAAAATTTCAACGCTGATCACCGAATATGAAAGGCGATTGTGGAAATTCCATTTTGTTCAGAATTTTGCCGAATTTTTTTTGAAATTCGTCCCCCCGTATAGTTTTTTTCCCCAGGTCATGCACAAAAAGAATTTTGTTTTTTACCCTAGAAACTTACCAAAGTGACCCATTTCCCACACAAATTTGCCCTGAATCTAATTTGGCCCCTTTTCACGAAACTCATGTAATTTTTTTTAAAAATGAAACATTTTTGGAAAACAGACCCCCCTGGTTTAAAAGTTAATTTTACTGACCGTTTAAAAAAAACCCGGGGTGTCTTTCCCAAATTTAGAGGCCCCCCCCAAAACCCAAAGACATTTAAAAATTTACCCTGCGATTATTAAAACCCTCGAGTTATTTAATTTTGGTAAAACATTTCTATGACAAATATCAAAAAAACATCGAAAAAAAAAGTAAAACAATTTTTAATTGCGGTATAAATCCTTTTGAAGCGTTCGTCTTTCAAATGGCCTTAACTGCAAGGGGATTTTTTCTTAACCGGGGCTTTTGGGGTTTTTTTGTCTTCCCCCAAATTTCCCAAAAACCTTAGTGTTTTTTTGACAGAATTCAACGCGGGATCAAGAATATTTTATGGCGCTTGTCGAAATTCCAATTAGTTGGGTTATGCCCAACTGTTTTTTTTGAAATTCATCCCCTTTCAATAGTCTTTTTCCCCAAAGACATGCCCACCACTATTTTTTTTTTTTTACCCGAGAAATTTACCAAAGTGACCCATTTCCCCTTGAAATATCCGTTTCACGAAATTATTTTTAACGTTTTTAAAATGAAACACCTTTTTTGAAAAACCGCCCCATTTGGCTTGAAAGCCAATTTTACCGACGTTTTCCCCAAAAACACCGGCCAATTTCCCCGAACTTAGTTTTTTTTGCAAAAAATTAGCCTGATCAGAATATGTACGGCGCTTGTCCAAATTCAAAATTAGTTCAGAAGTTATGTTTTAATTGTTTTTTTAAAATTCCCCTCTGTATATTTGTTTGGGGTCATGACACAGCAATTTTTTTTTTTTTCCCCCAGTTTTACCAAAGTGTTCCATTTCCCCCAAATTTTTGACCCTGAATCAAACCTGGTCTCCCCTTTCATGAAACCATGAAATTTTTAAAAATGAAACATTTTGGGAAAAAACAGACCCAATTGGCTTAAAAAGTTAACTTATTTGACCGATTTTTAAAAACCGGGTGTCATTGGGAATGAGAGGCCCCCCCCAAAACCCAAAAAGACATTTAAAAAATATTCCCCCTGCGATTATTAGAACGGGAAAAGGTTTCCCTTTTTGGGTAATGATTTCTATGACAAATATCAAAAAAACACCGAAAAAAAGTAAAACAATTTTAATTGCGGTATAATCCTTTTTGAAGCGTTGTCTTAAAATTGGCCCTTTTAACTGTAACGGATTTTTTTCTTAACCGTGCGTTTGGGTTCATTTTTTTTTTCCCCCAAATTCTTACCAAACTTAGTGTGTTTTTGCAAAAACCAACGCTGATCACGAATATGTATAGGGCCTGGTCGAAATTCCACTAGTTAAAAAAGTTATGCCCAACTGTTTTTTTGTTACCCCCCTCTTTTCAATAGTATGTTTAAAATGACATGCCCACCACTATTTTTTTTTTTTAAACCCGAAAAACTTACCAAAGTGACCCATTTCCCCTAAAATTTGGGCCCGGGAAACTAAATCTGGTATCAGTTTCAAAAAAATTATTTTTTAATTTTTTTTAAAATAAAAACACCTTCTTAAAAAACTGACCTTTTTTGGTTTTAAAAAGCCAACTTAGGGGCCCGGGATTTTAAAACACCGGCCAATTCTCACCGAACTTTTTTTTTTCTTGCAAAAACCAACGCTGATCACGAATATGTACGGCGCTTGTTGAAATTCCAGTTAGTTCAGAAGTTATGCCGAATTGTTTTTTTTAAATTCGTCCCCTGTATAGTTTGTTTCCAGTGTCATGCACAAAAGAATTTTTTTTTTTACCCTAGAAATTTTACCAAAAGTGACCCATTTCACCCCAAAATTTGACCCCCTGAATCTAATTTGGTCCCGTTTCACGAAACTCATGTAATTTTTTTTTAAAAAATGAAACATTTTGGGAAAAAAACAGACCAAATTGGTTTTTGAAAGTTAATTTTACGACCGATTTTAAAAAACCGTGTCATTCGAATGAGGGGCCCCCCCCAAACCCCAAAAAGACACTTAAAATATTACCCTGGATTTTTAAAGAACCCCCGAGTTATTGCACTTTGGTAATGATTTCATGACAAATATCAGAAAAACCCCGGAAAAAAAAAGAAAAAACAATTTGAATTGCGGTATAATCCTTTTAAAGCGCCCGTTTTTAAAAAGGGCCCTTTTAACTGCAACGGATTTCTTAACCGTGCTTTTTTGGGTCATTTTTTGTCTTCCCAATTTTACCAAACTTAGTTTTCCCCGACAGAATTCAACGCTGGTCACGAATATGTATCGCGATGGTCCAAATTCCAATTAGTTCAAAAGTTATGCAAAACTGTTTCTTTAAAATTTAAACCCCTCTTCAATAGTCTGTTTCAAAGACATGCCCACCACTTATTTTTTTTTTTCCCCGAAAAACTTACCAAAGTGACCCATTTAACTCAAAATTTGGGACCAGGAATCTAAATCGGGTATCCTTTTCCCCAAGAAATTTTTTTAATTTTTTTAAAAATTTGAAACACCTTTTTTAAAAACCGGACCTATTTGTCTTGAAAGCCAACTTCCCGACCGATTTTAAAACCCCGGGGCCAATTCTAACCGAACTTAGTTTTTTTTTGCACAGAATTCAACGCTGATAAAGAATATGTACGGCGCTTGTGGAAATTCCACTTAGTTCAGAAGTTATGCCGAATTTTTTTTTGAAATTCGTCCCCTCTGTATAGTTTGTTCAGTGTATTGCACACAGCAATTTTGTTTTTTTACCCTAGAAACTTACCAAAGTGACCCATTTCCCCTCACAATTTGCCCCCTGAATCTTTTTGGGTCTCCGTTTCACGAAACTCATGTAATTTTTTTTAAAAATGAAACACTTTGGAAAACAGACCTACTTGGTTTAAAAGTTAACTTACTGACCGATTTTAAAAACCGGGTGTAATTCGAATAAAGGCCCCCCCCAAACCCAAAGACACTTAAAATATTACCCTGCGATTATTAGAACTCGAGTTTTTGGGCATTTTTGGTAAAGTTTTTTAAAGGACAAAATATCAAAAAAACACAGAAAAAAAAGTAAAACTTTTAATTGCGGTATAATCCTTTTAAAGCTTCCGCCCCTTTAAAAAGGGTTTTTTTAACTGCAAGGGGATTTTTTAACCCCGGGGTTTGGGAAATTTTTTGTTTTCCCCTCCAATTTTACCAAACTTAGTGTTTCTTGAACAGAATTCAACGCTGATCACGAATATGTACCCGCGCTGGTCAAAATTTCCCAAATTATTTAAAAAAGTTATGCCCAACCGTTTCTTTGAAATTTTTCCCCCTTTTCTTAGTATGTTTAAAATGACATGCCCAACACTTTTTTTTTAATTTACCCGAAAAACTTCCCCCAAAGTGACCCATTTCCCCCGAAATTGACCGGGAATCTAAACCCGGTATCCGTTTCACGAAATTATTTTTTTTAAAATGAAACACCTTCTTAAAAAACTGACCTATTTGGTTTTGAAAGCCAACTTAGGGACTGTTTTTTTAAAAAACACCGCCCAAACCTCACCGAATTTAGTTTTTCTTGAACAGAATTCAACGCTGATCACGAATATGTACGGCGATTGTGGAAATTCCACTTAGTTCAGAAGTTATGCCCAATTTTTTCCCTTTTTTTGAAATTCGCCCCTCTGTATATTTGTTCAGTGTCATGCACACAGAAATTTTTTGTTTTTAAATTTAGAAACTTCCCCCAAAGGACCCATTTCACCTAAAATTTTGGGCCCCGAATCAAATTTTTGGTCTCCGTTTCACGAAACTCATGTAATTTTTTTTTAAAATGAAACCCCTTTTGGAAAAAAAACAGCCCTTTAATTGGCTTGAAAGTTAACTTACTGCCCGGGATTTTAAAAGCCGGGTGTGTCATTCGAATGAGAGGCCCCCCCCAAACCCAAAGACATTTTTAAAATATTACCCCTGCGATTATTAGAACTCGAGTTATTTAACTTTGGTAAAACATTTCTATGAAAATATCAAAAAAACACCGAAAAAAAAAAGTAAAACAACTTTAATTGGGGTATAACCTTTTGAAGCGTTCGTCTTTAAAAAGGGCCCTTTTAACTGAACGGATTTCTTTAACCGTGCGTTTTATTTTTTGTTTTCCCCTCCCCCTCTCCCAAAACCCAGTTTTTTTGAAAGGAATTCAACGCTGATCAGAATATGTATGACGCTGGTCGAAATTCCAATTAGTTAAAAAAGAAGTGCCCAACTGTTTTTTTTAAAATTCCATCCCCTTTTTAAATAGTATGTTTAAAAGGACATGCCCACCACTATTTTTTATTTTACCCAGAAACTTACCAAAGTAAACCCATTTCACTAAAAAGTGGACCGGGAATCTAAATCGGGATCAGTTTCACTTTAAATTTTTTAATTTTTTTAAAATGAAACCCCTTTCTAAAAACCGCCCCATTTGGCTTGAAAGATAACTTAGCGCCCCATTTTAAAACACCGGCCAATTTCACCGAACTTGGTTTTTTTTTGCACAGAATTAAAAGGCTGATAAAGAATATGTACGGCTGTTAAAATTTCCAATTAGTTCGGAAGTTATCCCGAATTGTTTCGAAATTCGTCCCTCCGTATAGTTTTTTTTTCAGTGTCATGCACACAGAATTTTTTTTTTTACCCTAGAAACTTACCAAAGGCCCCATTTCACTCACAATTTGACCCTGAATCAAATTTTTGGTCCCCCGTTTCACGAAACTCATGTAACTTTTTAAAAATGAAACATTTTTGGAAAAAACAGCCCAAAAATTGGCTTGAAAGTTAATTTTAATGACCGTTTTTAAAAAACCGGGTGTCATTCGAATGAGAGGCCCCCCCCAAAAACCCAAAAAGACACTTAAAATATTCCCCTGCGATTATTAGAACTCGAGTTTTGATTTTGGTAATGCATTTCTATGACAAATATCGAAAACACCGAAAAAAAAAGTAAAACAATTTGAATTGCGGTATAACCCTTTTTTGAAGCGTTCGTCTTTAAAAATGGCCTTAACTGAAAACGGATTTCTTAACCGGCGTTTGGGTTATTTTTTGCCCCTCCCCCAAATTTCTCCCAAAAATTTAGTGGGGATTCTTAACAGAATTCCAACGCTGGTCACAATATGTATCGCGATGGCCCAAAATTTCCCAAATTTAGTTTCAAAAGTTATGAAAAACTTTTTTTTGAAATTAACCCCTTTTCAATAGTCTGTTTAAAAGACATGCCCCCCCACTATTTTTTTTTTTCCCCGGAGAAATTTTCCCAAAATTTGGGACCCTTTTTCCCCTTCAAAATTTGGGCCCCAAATCTAAATCGGGTATCCGTTTCAAAAAATTTTTTTTTTAACTTTTTAAAAATGAAACACCTTCTTGAAAAACTGACCTATTTGGTTTTCCAACTTACCGCCCGTTTTTAAAAACCCCGGGCCAAATTTCCCCAACCGAACTTATTTTTTCTTGCACAGAATTCAACGCTGATCACGAATATGTACGGGGGCCGTGGAAATTCCACTTAGTTCAGAAGTTATCCCGGAATTGTTTCTTTGAAATTCGCCCCCTCTGTATTTTTTGCCCCAGTGTATTGCACACAGAATTTTTTTTTTACCCTGGTTTCCCCCCAAAGTGCCCCCATTTCCCCTCCAATTTGACCTTTTTAAATTTCCACTTGGTCTCCTTTTCCCCACGAAACTCATGTAACTTTTTTAAAATGAAACATTTTTGGAAAACAGACCTACTTGGTTTTAAAAGTTAACTTACTGACCGTTTTTAAAAAACCGGGTGTCACCCGAATGAGAGGCCCCCCCCAAAAACCCAAAGAACCCCTTTAAAATATTCCCCCTGCGATTATTGGGAACTGGGAGTTATTTAATTTTTGGTAAAACATTTCTATGACAAATTTAAAAACACCGATAAAAAAGTAAAACAACTTTAATTGCGGTAAACCCTTTTTTGAAGCGTTCGTCTTTCAAAGGGCCCTTTTAACGGGGCAAGGGGATTTCTTTTTAACCTTTTTTTGGGTCATTTTTTTGTTTTCCCCCAATTTTAAAAAACTTAGTGTTTTTTTTGCACAGAATTTCAACGCTGACCGAATATGTATGGCGCTTGTCGAAATTCCACTAGTTCAAAAGTTATGCCCAAACCCGTTTTTTTTGAAATTATCCCCTTTTTTCAAAGTCTGTTTAAAAAGAAGCCCCTTTAATTATTTTTTTTTTTTCCCCGAGAAATTTCCCCCAAAGTGACCCATTTCACTCAAAATTTTTGACCGGGAAATTTCTAAATCTGGTATCCGTTTCAGGAAATTATTTTAACCCTTTTTTTAAAATGAAACCCCTTTCTTGAAAACCGACCTATTTGGTTTTAAAAAGCCAACCTTACCGACCGTTTTTAAAAACCCCGGGCCCAAATTTCACCGAACTTAGTTTTTCTTGCACAGAATTCAACGCTGATCACGAATATGTACGGCGCTTGTGGAAATTCCAGTTAGTTCAGAAGTTATGCCGAATTGTTTCTTTGAAATTCGTCCCCTCTGTATAGTTTGTTTCAGTGTCATGCACACAGCAATTTTGTTTTTTTACCCTAGAAACTTACCAAAGTGACCCATTTCACTCATAATTTGACCCTGAACCTAATTCTGGTCTCCGTTTCATGAAACTCATGTAACTTTTTTAAAAAATGAAACACTTTGGAAAAACAGACCTAATTGGCTTGAAAGTTAACTTACTGACCGATTTTAAAAAACCGGGTGTCATTCGAATGAGAGGCCGCCCCCAAACCCAAAGACACTTAAAATATTACCCTGCGATTATTAGAACTCGAGTTATTGCACTTTGGTAATGCATTTCTATGACAAATATCAGAAAAACACCGATAAAAAAAGTAAAACAATTTTAATTGCGGTATAATCCTTTTTGAAGCGTTCGTCTTTCAAATGGCCTTAAGTGCAACGGATTTCTCTTAACCGTGCGTTTGGGTCATTTTTTGTCTTCCTCCAATTCTTACCAAACTTAGTGTTTCTTGCACAGAATTCAACGCTGATCACGAATATGTATGGCGCTGGTCGAAATTCCAATTAGTTCAAAAGTTATGCCCAACTGTTTCTTTGAAATTCATCCCCTCTTTCAATAGTATGTTTCAATGACATGCCCACCACTATTTTTTTTATTTTACCCGAGAAACTTACCAAAGTGACCCATTTAACTCGAAATTGGACCAGGAATCTAAATCTGGTATTCGTTTCACGAAATTACTTTAACTTTTTTTTAAAATGAAACACCTTCTTAAAAAAACCAACCTATTTGGCTTGAAAGCCAACTTACCGACCGATTTTAAAACACCGGCCAATTCTCATTGAACTTAGTTTTTCTTGCACAGAATTCAACGCTGATCACGAATATGTACGGCGCTTGTCGAAATTCCAGTTAGTTCAGAAGTTATGCCCAATTGTTTCTTTGAAATTCGTCCTCTGTATAGTTTGTTTCGTGTCATGCCACAGCAATTTTGTTTTTACCCAGAAACTTACCAAAGTGACCCATTTACTCACAATTTGACCAGAATCTAATTCTGGTCTCCGTTTCACGAAACTCATGTAACTGTTTTTAAAAATGAAACACTTTGGAAAAACAGACCTAATTGGCTTGAAAGTTAACTTACTGACGGATTTTAAAACAGGGTGTCATTCGAAGAGAGGCGCCCCAAACCCAAAGACACTTAAAATATTACCCTGCGATTATTAGAACTCGAGTTTTGCACTTTGGTAATGCATTTCTATGACAAATATCAGAAAAAACACCGATAAAAAAGTAAAACATTTTAATGCGGTATAATCCTTTTGAAGCGTTCGTCTTTCAAATGGGCTTAATGCAACGGATTTCTCTTAACCGTGCGTTTGGGTCATTTTGTCTTCCTCCATCTACCAAACTTAGTGTTTCTTGCACAGTCAACGCTGATCACGAATATGTATGCGCTGGTCGAAATTCCATAGTCAAAGTTATGCAAAACTGTTTCTTTGAAATAATCCCCTTTTAATAGTCTGTTTCAAAGACATGCCCACCACTATTTTTTATTTTACCCGAGAACTTACCAAAGTGACCCATTTACTCGAAATTGACCAGGAATCTAAATCTGGTATTCGTTTCACGAAATTATTTAACTTTTTTAAAATGAAACACCTTCTTAAAACCAACCTATTTGGCTTGAAAGCCAACTTACCGACCGATTTTAAAACACCGGCCAATTCTCAGAACTTGTTTTCTGAAGAATTCAACGCTGATCACGAATATGTACGGCGCTGTGAAATTCCAGAGTTAAGTTATGCCAATTGTTTCTTTGAAATTGTCCCTTGTATGTTGTTTCAGTGTCATGCCACAGCAATTTTGTTTTACCTAGAAACTTACCAAAAGTGACCCTTTTACTCAATTTGACCGAATCTAATCTGGTCTCCTTTCACGAATCATGTAACTTTTTTAAAAATGAACACTTTGAAAACAGACCAATGGAAAGTTACTTACTGACGATTTAAAAACGGGTGTCATTCGAAGAGAGCCGCCCCAAACCAAAGAACTTAAAATATACCCTGCGATTATTAGAACTGAGTTATTGCCTTTGAATGCATTTCTATGACAAATATCAGAAAAACCGATAAAAAAGTAAAACAATTTTAATTGCGGTATAACCTTTTTGAAGCGTTCGTCTTTCAAATGGCTAACTGCAACGGATTTTTAACCGTGTTGGGTCATTTTGTCTTCCTCATTACCAACTTATGTTCTTGACAGATTCACGCTGATCACGAATATGTTGCCTGGTCAATTCCCAAATAGTCAAAAGTTATAAACGTTTCTTTGAAATAATCCCCTTTTAATAGTCTGTTTCAAAACATCCCACCATTTTTTTATTTTACCGAGAAACTTACCAAAGTGACCCATTAACCGAAATTGACCAGGAATCTAAATCTGGTATCTTAACGAAATATTAAC
>BMAV01022187.1:8962-21025 GCA_019973955.1 Trichonephila inaurata madagascariensis | reverse complement strand
ATATATATATATATGTAATTCAAAAAAATTGTCTTATACTTGTAGTCAATTTGATTTGGGAGGGACAAACCTTTGAGTCATAAGCAAATTACTGTATCAAAAAAGCAATTTTGTTTGAATAAAATCTGAGTTAACATTTATCTACCAAATACATTTAGTTAGTTTTGTTCTAATTATGTGACTTGGAACTACTTGAAAAATGTACCAATACAAAAAAAGTCATTTTAACAAGCCCCCCAAATTACAATGGAAATTTTTTTTAGGGGGAGGGGGGTACCAATTCAGACAAAAACTTAAATGTCTTTTGCATAAAAAAAAGTGCATTTTGAAATCTGTATATATTCAGAATAGTCACATTCCCCTTATTACATAATCATATTGCGACAAATTAAGATGTAAGTACATTTACAAGATAAGGCATACATAAACTCAATGACTTTTTTCCATGTACAATTTTATGTATTATTATTTTTATGCACATTTGCAGTCAGTGGCGAAAAAGAAAAAGTAATCATAATAATTTCGCAATTCTCATTATATCTAAGCAAGATTTATGCAGCTATTTATGGAGCAAAATTTATTAAGCTGTAATTAACTTACTAATAGAATTTAACACACTTTTAAATCATATTTTTGTCATTTTGTGAAACTCAACTTTTTTAACTATTTGTTTCTTTCCTTTTTTTTAAAAAAATTTTTCAAGGTTCTCCTCACTGAGATGTGGCAGTTTAAAAAATGGTTATTTTATGGGTAGAGCGCTTATGAAACATCAGGCTGAAAAATCATTCGATTAAACATTTTGCACAAAATGTTGAAACCCTTTTTATAAGAATGCAAAAACAGAATTAATTATAATTTTTATGAAAATTATAAATAATTTAACACACTTACAAAAAAAGTGTAACATTTTTTTTCCTTTTGCATATTTGTGTTACTCTCGCTATGAAATTCATAAATAAAATATATCCTATGCAAAACCTAATATTTCAAGGAATTTGCTAAAGTAAATTATACAATAGGACTTCGAGAAGTTTAAAAAGCCATTAACTAATCTACAAATCGCTGTTATCAAACTGATTGTTACGTGGTCCTTAGAAACAAGACAAAGTATAAATACTTTCTACCGGAGTACTAAAGCTGTGGTATCCTAACCAACCCATGAATCATGAATCAAGGAGAGCTGAAACCGCCGAATAAGCTATCGATAACGTTCTCCAAATTATTCTGCAAATGATCTTGCTCCGTTTGCGGAAACATTTTCTAGAATTTTGTTATTAAATGCATTATTTATTTATGATATAATATTAATATATAAATTGAGTTCTCTTTTCTAGTCAGTACGTTTGATATTGCTGCGATGAAATTCAAAAATATCATTAAAGCTTAACACAGTGCCTCTCAAAGTTTCAATATTCTTGACCCAATACTTAATCATAAATTTTAATAGCGCACTCCTCATACAATAGTAATGTATTGAATTCAACAATATTATACTTTGATGCTAAAAAAAAGATAATACTTTAATCTTTTAAGTGCCACCGGCGTTTATAAGCGTCTCGCTCAGCCATCGTCTTAACCATCCCAGACGTATATGTACGTCTTTCCGAAGCACATTCTTTTCTGTGGAATGTTATCCATATAGTTATTCCGAAGGATTTCGAATGCAATAAAAGGAACTATACAATGCTTGCGAAGTATTTACTTATTTCAGATTATTTGCTTCTTTATATCTCCTCCCCCAATACATCACATATGCACACCTACATGGAGAACAATTGGCATTAAGAAGCGAATCGCATAACTTTTAATCGGCAGTTAAGGGATTAAATATAAATCATAAAATTTATCACGACAAGTGCTAATTTTTGCATTTAATTTTATACATGACAATCTCATGGAGTCACTGGCACTTATTTAGCTTGTTCTTAACCTATAGTACTGCTTAATTAATTATAAAATACATGGTGTGTGTAGCACACTGATACATTTAAAAGAGTAATGTATCAATGTAAATGTGTATGCTATTTTTTATTATGTCATAATGTATTTTGTTTGTTTATTTTCTGTAAATGAATAACTTTTTAAATAATCTTTTGTTTTCGACTTTTCAATATGCTCGCACCCCATTCGTAAAGGAGGTGCACCCCACAGTTTGAGAAACGATTGGCTTAACATTTTTTAATATTACTTTCAGGCCATTTAGATTTGCAGCAAAAAATAAAGTAACTTTCAGACATTCAAGCCCATATAACAACAAATACACTTCATTACTGACATTGTTATTCTCACAAAACGAAATGTTACACCTATTTCTTCCCTTCTTTTATACATATATATATATATATATATTTAAAATTCCATTTTTTTTTCAGACTGCATGCCCATGTCTTTCTTTATGGTAGTACCACGTCTAAAAAAATGCATTCACCTAAACGTTTTTATATACTTCTCTCCACCATTATCTTTATTTTTAACTCATGAAGTATTTTTTTTATAAAAGTATGCTTCATTTTATTCTTTCGGATTGGAAGATGATTTATTATCACTACTTGAAATCTTGCAGCATTAATATCAAAACGTAGGTTTTACGGAACACGTGATTCCATTTAAGAGTGCTTTTTTTGCTTTTGAATCGGTCCAGTCTTCTAAAAAATGAGTTTCAAATTCCTTTTTCCCAGTTTCGTTGCTTAAAAGTATTTTTCTCCTTGATTCTAGTATCGGATTTTGAGTAGCAACAAAATATAAAGCAAGAATTTTTCTCAAATTAGAAGTTCAATATATGATACATTATTTTTTACCTTTTAATTTTTTTTCTTACGGAAGTTCGCGTACATTTTTATCCGTAAAATAAAAGTGCATAGTTTAAGTTCAAAAGTGGAACTTTTTATTAATTTAAAATCCAAGTTACAGGATTGTAAGAATCAAATATCAATTAATATTTGTGTTTATTCTTTTAAGATGTAATGCAACATTGTATACGCATTCTTAGCTTAGGATACTATTAAATTGAATCTTACAATCTGGCCATCTTTCTTCTTGTGTATGAATTTCTGACTCTGTGTACGGATCTTCAAACATTTTTCATGAACAAAGGATCATTAGTATATCCAAGTGTAAAATGAACGGTAACATTTTTATAGAATTTAAAGAAGTTTGCAATGATGGCTAGGGCAGAAAAAAGAATAGAGAACATTTTTAGAACATTTAATAAAATAACATATAGTTAAATTACTATTTACAAGCCAATGCAATTTTGGTAAGTAGAGCTAATCATATACACGACCTCTTACATAACTGACAACTTGCGGCAGCTTTTTAAGAGGAAAATATTCTCCAAACATTTAATTATAGATGTGAATTTAAATAACAACACAAACTGGAAAGAATATAAGGAGAACATTTCCATTAAACTAAAGAAAATATGAAACCTATCATGTATTGAATTTTAACAGTATTTCGTAATTGTTTATTTAAGCAAAAGGTGTCAGAAGATAGAAAAAAATACTTCAGCCTTAATATTTCTTCATGCCTTTTTCTATTATTTACAAAATGGGAAAGCTGTAAGTTTTAAAAAAAAAATCACAGTTATGATACATTTTATATTCATCAATATTAATATTTAGATAGCAAATAAAATCCTAATACCTTGTTGTGGCTAATGCCGCCTGCCTGGCGTAGTCAGATGGAGACCCATGAAACTCATCGTGGCAAGGGGCTAGAAGCCCGCCTGTCGTTGGTCTTGGCCTTGAGCACCCTACATGTGAAAATACGAATTAGCTCGGTGAAATTCCCCAAAGGGATGATAAATGGTGGAACCACCTATCTCTAATTCCCCAATTTAGGCATGGCACTGAAGTAGAGGGAAATATTTTCCTGTCTCCTGCACTCGTGGTTCAGCCCACAGGACTTTCGGACCAACTTATTTAACTAGAACGTACTCCGTGTGTACTCGGAGAGTATTTGGTGGCACGGGCATTGAACCCAGGACTCTTGGTCGGAAGTCAGATGCTCTAACCACTATGCTACCCACGGTCCCTTAAACCTTAAATCTTAAACTGCTTTACTTCATAACAAAAGTAATAACTTTATTTTCATTGAAAATGCTGAGGCATTTTTTTAATAGTGCCTCATGTTTTTGATATTTTTTTTCTAAAAATTGCTATTAACTTATTTGACAATATTTGCTATGCATTTTTAAATCAACAAAATGAATTACAAGCAAAAAAGGAAAACAAACAAGAATGAAATCAGATATTTTTATTTTAATCGAACAGCATCCCCGTGATTCATAAATAAATAACTATAACTTTTTTTTTAAGTATTGAAATAAATAATAAATATTGAATTTCATATAATACAGATAAATAAGTTACTAGTCCATTTTATAAATATGGGACTAATAATTGAAGCACTCCCAATATCTTAAATAGGAGTATTAATAAAATATTATTTTTAATTATGATTCAAGTTAAACACAATACACGAAATGAATTAATCCGAATAATACCTTTTTAAACAATTTTCGAGATCAAAAAACTTTACCTCTCTAATGAACATAAAACAGTTTTTCTTGTTAACAGTTTATGACGTTCTGCGAATATTGAGTGAATAAGATATACCTTTCAGAATATTTCTTAAATTAAAATACTCCTTTGCAACCAGCCACATTTTAGCAAATCAGAGTTCAGGTAGACAAGTGAATAAAGGAGTATCCGTGAACACAGAGTCCAGTAATAAAATTTTTATTGACGTAATCAAAGTGCTTCCACGGCATTTTATGACTCTTTCTTTCACCCGATGGCGTTGGAACACTAGATGTTTTAGATTGCAGTTTTGCTACTTGATTGAAACCAAAAATTGAAAGGCATCTATAGTAAATAGAGAGATCATATTTTCTTCCAACGGCTGCTCCAACCAGAGTTGAGCAAGAAATATTTTAGAATTAATTTCATCGTAGCATAAAAATGACATTCCACTTGATTGAGTAATTTACCACTCTATTTCTCTGGCCTTAAGATATCAATATAAGTGAAGATTACTGATAAGAGGATTTTTTTAAAGGTATTTGAAACAGGAATACGCCTTACGTAATTTAATGAAAAATATTTTGGTGTTATTTTAATATTTTTTTGTAATCTGGATAAATTATTCAAAACTTATCACAGAAAGTTTGTCTGCTCAGTTAATGGATACATTCCATAACTAAAATAAACTCTACAAAAGACTTTGAAACCTATTTATGATATAGGAATACATTTTTCTTGTTCTCTCACATAAGTATTGACAAAATGAGGCAATTTGGGCCAAACTGATTTAAAATGGAAAGTGTCAGATAAATGATTACATGCGAGTTATAATTTTAAGCATTTGATAATGCATTTCTTATCTAGAAGACTCAGAAGATCTAGAAGATCCTTTTTTAAGTTGAACGCATACTATTAACAAAGTTGCTCAAAAAACAATTACTCTCCAAAATAGCCATAGTATTAGTATAATAAATTGCAATAACAACTAGAAAATTATCTTGTTTGAAATGAAATATTAACTAGAATTTTTGCAAAGTTCTTTTGAGATTTTGATATTTCTAAAATTTCAAAATCATGACTTTTCTAGTAATATATACTATTTGCTATTTTTTTGAATTAGAAATATATCAAAATGAATTTTTAATAAAAATCAGCTGGCTTGCCATGCCCACTTTGACAGATAAAAAATAAACACCGTCCTTTTAAATCTAAGAAGTTCTTTCAAAGCCTCAAACAGTTTTATTTATTCATACGCAAATAACAGTATACTAACTGCAAGTATAACTGCTTATCTGTTTTTAGAGGGAAGTTTGCGTAGTTTCGTAGAATATAACGAAGTATTTGCTTATCGAACAATAATAATAAAAGTTAAATTTTCAATTTGAATATTATTTTTCTTCTTTGAAGAAAAAAATTTATGCATTGAAGAACTTTATAACTTTATGTTTAATAAGTAGCATATTTAACAAAAATTTAAAAAGCAATACATAAAAATTGAAAAAAATACAATGCAAGTGTAATACATTAAATGCAAATGTAATCAATTAAAGCAAATGTAATACTAATGCAAATGTGCATCAAATATAGGGAATAGATTGAATAAGCTACTATTTCCTGTTGAATAAGCTGTAAATGTGCCATAAATGTTTCGGTATGGTTAGTCTAATGAAGACAACATCAGTTTTTTTTTTATTTTTCACGATCCAAAAAAAAAAAAAAAAAAAAAAAAAAAAAGAGGAAGTGGATAATATTTAAAAAAAAACAGACAAAATAAGGGCAGTATATTTGATGAGGTAAGATTGTATTCAAAATTTATTGTTTTTTAGGAACTATATTTTTAAAATTATTTTTAAAAAAGGAAACTTTTCTGAATAGACTGTACGTGAACACACTGCAAGTTTAAATTATATATCCGTTATGTATACTTGTGGATACTGAATTGAGGTTTTAGAAATATTAAAAAAACATTTTGTTAAAGTAAATGTTTGTTTTTGAAAAACACTGAACAAAATATATTTGAAAAATATAACTTCAGTATAAATATAAATGCTTCTTTATTGTATAGACAAGTTTTTAAGCTTAAATATTCAAAAGTTTCTGAATGCAAGGTACCTACAGATAATTCAGATGTGCAATGATATTTTTTGATGCAAGAAGCTGGTACATACATAAAAATACATAAATATCATCATTAAAAACATAAAAACAGTTTTATTTTAGCTGTTTTAGAAATCATTTGTCCAATTTAGACAAACATTTGAAATTTAAAAGATTTAGATAAAATTTATTTAATCGGAAGTTATTAAAATGTATTGAATCTATTTTACATAAAATATATAAAGAATGTACTAATGTTTCATAAAATAGGAAAATATATGTTGTAATTCATTTTTTTTTGTGATGAAGTGACTTTTTACATTAAAAATGCGATTTTCTCAAAAAATGATTGCTTTCAAACTGTGTGTACACTTTTCGCAAAATCTGCTGAATGAATGCTCATGCAATTTTTACTGTGCATAACTGATCTGTAACTATATATACTGAAGTGTGCTTTTGTGAATTTTACCAAAATATTTTGTTGATGAGTAAAGAAAAAGAAAATGACAATTTTCAAAAAATTCATAGATATACTTTTACGTTATATGTTTTTGAAAAAAAAATAAACAAAATATTGGAAAAATTTCAGTTTAGTAAAAATATAAAAGTATAATTAACATACAGACAAAATTTGAAGTTTTTATATTTAACAGTTTCTGAGAAAATGTGCATAAAAAATTAAATTTATCGTTGTCGGTATAAGGGGTACCGACTATTCTTAAATGCAGACATAGTCATAAACGTTTTTTTCAAAAGCCATATTTGATTTTAAAAAAAGACAAATATATATTTATCCATTTTCACATTGAAAATTTTCTTGTGTCTGCCCTTGTCATGAATATATTTTCAAGTAATTGTATAGGTAACAATCGAATTGTACAATTATCTTTCGAATTACAACAGTGCCCTAATGATTATCTTATTTAATTCACTGTCATTAACTTTAAATAATTAATTCAGTTCCTGGAATTCAATAAATTTTACAGTACATTCCACAATGTCCAAAATTATCTGTCGATACCTAAAAATAATCGTACATAAAAATGCCTATTCAACGCAATCTGTTTTTAAACGGAATATGTGAAACACAACCCTAATTAGCATTATCCTTGTGTATGAGAAGTTTTGAACAAATGTAAGAGTTGAGTGAATTAACAACACACACACGAAATGTTTCATTTCAATGTTTAAAAACTTAAAAGTTTTGCTGTGATTCGAAATGGTGATGGGTTGAATAGAGAGAGAGATAAAGGAGTACCTGCTTCCTACACAGTGATGCTCAAACTCCTGTCATGGGAGAAATGGGATTTGCTAGGGTTCGGCTTTACCTTAGCCCTTTGCTGCATTTAAAGGTCTTAAGGAATGAAATTTAAATTTAACTTGAATTGAGAAAAAAAGTATTAAATATTAAGTAAAATACATTAGGTGATGAAATTGGTGTTAAAAATGAGTGAATAACCTTTATTTCAAAGAGTGGTGCAAGAATATGTGGTGAATCATCAATCATTTAAAAGCAGGGAAAGTAAGGATAAATATGAATATCTCAAGGCAACCAAAGAATGGAAGAAAATTCAGAACTTTGGAGATGTAGTTAACAGCTAAGACAATGTATTATATCACTTGTTCATCGACGGCGATACATGCCGATTAATTCCCACTATAATAGAAAATTTGCAACTTGATAGTTTTGTCGAAAACATGAAACCGTTACTGAAATTATTGTATCATATCAGTCTTATTGAAAGTGAAAAAAGAAAAAGGCTTTGATGTGCCAGAAAAATCCCAGAATATGTTTTTTGTAGTCTTCATAGAAAAAAATGGATCATTTAAGATATCAAACCACTTGTGGCATTTTTTTTAAATGTAGATATAGATATATTTTTGTGATTTTCAGATTTATTTAGTGCATTTTATTTCTAAAACTGAGAAGAGAAAAATAATTTTTTTTACTATTAAAATGGGAGAAAACGGGTAAAAATTGACAAAAAACTAGAGTACTTTATCTTAGTAACTATATGAAGTTACTTAAAAAAACAGTGATTATATTAACACAAAGAACTGAAAATGTAATAAAACAGTGATTGATAAATCTGAAGATTAAAATACTTCTACTGTCATACAGAACAGACACAAAAAAAAATCAGTAAATTATTTTAAAAAATGCTTAACCATCGCTGTCCCCGTTTGAGCTTTTCGAAAAAAAAAAAAAACACATTTCGAGTAAAAGGCATTTTAAAGATTGACATGTTATGTAAATTTATGGCATCTGCTTTTACTAAGACACTTGCAGTTTTTGTTCTAGTGAATGGAAAATAAAAACCTTGGTTTTTTTTTAAAGCTAATAAGATGGCCTATAAAATAAAATCATAAAAGAATTGTCATTTTGTAAAAAAAAGTCATGATTTTAGGGTAATCGGATACCTTAAATGATGGAAAGTACACCAAAACTAATGTGAACATATAAGTATCAATACATCCTTTACCAAAGCGTAGAAATTTAGAATAATATTTCGATGCAATTTCAAACGTTTTTGCATCAGGAGATAGCTAGAAATGCTAACAGTTTGGTTGG
Source organism: Trichonephila inaurata madagascariensis (assembly GCA_019973955.1). Lineage (NCBI taxonomy): Eukaryota > Metazoa > Arthropoda > Arachnida > Araneae > Nephilidae > Trichonephila > Trichonephila inaurata. The sequence continues at coordinate 11,830 of BMAV01022187.1, read as the reverse complement.
ACATGAAGAAATGCAGCCATTTTTTTCGGTAGAACAAGTGTGATGGTACGGAAAGAAATACTGTGTGATGAACACCTGTCCCTGCACATGCTTTCAACAAAGGAATTATGATCTAACAGAATCATAAAAAAGTTTTGTAAAAAACTTATGTAAATATACTGAGACTCATTGATAAATTTTTTAGTAATAAAGCTTATTAAAAGATAACTTATCCAACAAAATTTGTTGATTTTAAGCAAATACATGGGGATAAATCTAAACACTTTGAAAACCGTAGTTCTGAAGTATTATAACTTAGCAATCCAAAATGTTGGACATTACTTGACTAGTTTTAAATCAAATTCTGATATCTGTGTGATAATTTGGGAGAGGAAACTCAATATTACATTTTATTTTGATATTTTACAGCATTTCTGAGTTATTCATTTTCTTATTAACTGCTCCTTGTCACGTAGTGATCATTTTAATTGTTCATTCTAAAGTTAACGTTTCATATAGTATTCTTTTAAAGAGTTCTTAAACTTTAGATTTAAGTCTTAGGATATTGCGCTTCAATCTTATAAATTTATAAGAATATAGTTTGAATGTGTAACATATTCCATATATTTTGCATGTGAATATAGTTTTGGATACAATTACAACGTATATAAAAAGGAACGGAAACACTCCTTGTAATTATTCACTTTTTCTTTAGAAACATACTCTGTTTTACAGAAACTTTTGAGAAAATAGAACCTTATATTGTAAATAAAAATTAAGTTTTATAAGAAGTTTGATATTTAAACAAGGTTAGTGAAAATATTTCTGAATTTTATTCAATAGGGATTTATGAAGGAAAAGGAAATATTTTGATTGCGACAATTGCCTATTGAAAAATTGAACATGTGAATCTATTATGCCAACTTAAAATAAATTTTAAATATTTACCTTTGAAAAATGTGTGAAAATCTAAAACAAAAAGAAATTTCGAGAAAAAAAAAAGAAAAATCCGAAGAATATAAAGGAAATTTATCTGAGAGCTGAATTGGACAGAAGATAGAAATATTAATGTGACAGTGGGTTGGCAAGAAAAGGTCAGGATTTTTAATAAATAATCTGAACATTATCAACTGCAGTGTGGAAATTAAATCGTGTTTAAGCTCTGTATAAAGCTTCAAAATGCTTTAATGGCATTACTTTTCATTCGTCTTGTGGCGCCAATTGCAACTGCAGAATCATTCCTGGGGGCTAGTGATATGTATCTTCCTAAGTAATCCCGCTTATGTTCAATTGGATTTCGATTAAGGAATTTTGCAAGACAATTCTTGTATTAAGTACAGTGGAATACGTTTAATGCAAAAACGCTTAAGACGAAATATCGGTTAACACGAAAGAATTCAATGGTCACCACAAAGCATGTATTTCCATGCATTTTTTTTTTTTTGTTAATACGAAACGAAAATGGCTTAACAGGAAATTATTTCTCTTCTGGGAATGAACAAAATACTTAAATCACCAGTCGGATTAGACTCTGCTATTGTGTTATTGGAAGAATTTATTGCAAGGTGATAATAATGTGTCTACAGCTCTCTCTCCTCCATTTTTTTTTCTTTTTATTGCATACAAACACATTTTGAGTCGATGAAAACTCAAAAAATATCATTGATGCAGAATCTGGCGATGAAAAAAAAATGCATAATGCAGTTCCTGTTTTCACATTATCCGAAATGTGCAAATTCATAAAAAAAAATATGGACAGCTATTTAGACGTACATTCCAATTATGAAATAAATAACAAAAGGGCCGATATCGAACAATTTGTTGTCCATTTGATGCTAAAAAACAATGCAAAAAGTATAATGTGAAATTTTTGAAGCATGGCTGATTTTCGAAAATGAAAATAATTTTCTTTCAGTGAAAACTTAAACACATTTTACACTAGTCCTACAGTAACATTAGATCAAAGAATGCTTTTACAGAAAGTATTAAAACTTCAATGACGGCATTAGCCAAACTTATTAAAGGGTGAACAGAAATTAAAAATGACACTGAAGAATATGGTAAAAAATCCATTGAAAGTCATAAAAACTGCTATGTTTTGATTGCTTTTAATTGTCTGGAAAATGTAAAAACATACTCATGCAGCAGGGTGTAAATAACGTAGTGTTTTCTTTGCATAAATACGAAAAATAACTCTTTCGAGGCTGGAATAAAAATGGCTGTCAAGCATCTATCAGTTGGCCAAATACTGATAGATGCATGACAGTTCATTCTTTGCTCAGCTTAAATTCTACAGAAAAACCTGTTTTAAAGATTTCAGTGTATTCTGTACTACCTTGAAGACTGCGATATCCACTTTTCTTATGTTCGGGGCCATGGCGGAAATCTCGGCAATGATAGAGTGGACTAGTTGGCCAAAGAGGCAACTTGCCAAGATATGAATCTTCCTATGTCTGTGCCATTGTCTCACTGGAAGCATTTAACATGGAAAAGAACGGTTTCCTCCGGGAAAACCGAATTCTTGTCCTCACCTAAAGCTTAGTGAACTAAAAGTTTTTTCCGACCTTCTATCAAACGCTAAAATGTAAGAAATCTGTTACTGATTTTAAGTTACAAGAGATCCTAACAGGACCTGGGAAATTTTAAAAGCTATTTGTCTAGGTTTAATTTAATTAGTAGTGATATATCCTTGTGGTCAGGTTGCTGAAACAAAGGAACATGTATTGTTACATAATAACCTATTTTTTTGAAAAAGAAAATCTTTTAAAAAGGACTTGAAACGTTTAGGTATTTCTTGTTTACCGGTTTTGTCTTTGTTGGTGAACTGTACTGAAAGCCTTAATGTCTTAATAACGTTTGTTTATTGCATATGTTTTTAAATTTTATTGG
>BMAV01022186.1:80990-95894 GCA_019973955.1 Trichonephila inaurata madagascariensis | reverse complement strand
GGCGCCCACGCCTTAACCCTCAAATACACAGCTTCCGAATGCACGTGTGAATGTCGTTTCCACAAAAAAGACCTATCTGTGTGAAGCGGGGTTTTCTGCAGTAACAGCAACCAAAACAAAGCAACGGAATAAACTGGACATAAGCAACACACTTCGGGTGTCATTGTCTCCGATTACCCCCAGATGGAACCGTCTCATTGCAAAGAAACAAGCTCAGGGGGTTCTCATTGATTTAACGTTCTAGTAAGTTAAAATGTTAAATCACTTTATTTATTTTTTGGTGTAACTGTATTTTATTTTGAAGGCATAATTAAATAGAATCAAATTCTTTATTAAATTATTTATATTCTTTATGTATTAAATACAATTAAATACATTTTGCTATAAATCAAAATAATCTAAAATGTAAACAATCAATGTCCCCCTCCCAGCGGGCCGCGGTAAAATTATCAAACGTTGACCGGTCCGCAGCGATAAAAAGGTTCCGGGGCACTGGTGTAACGGACTTAAAAATATTATTCTCTTAATTCTTGTTATTAAAGAAATATATCCCCTCTTTCCTCGTTTCTTCGAGATGTGGCAGACGGTTGAAAGACGGGCTTTGCTGTCATGGAGATGTCACGTCATTTTCTCTTCGTTTTCCTATGTGAAACAGAAATTAAATCAACTGGGAGAGTGGTTTCCCCCCTCCACCAGCGCTGTTGCGCTGCATTTAATGTGGACTGCTTTCTATTTTTATATGTAATTTCAACAAATTCTTCTCTGTTCAATTTATTATGATGAGTGGATAATAGAGCTTTCTCTAAGGTTCCACGTAAATGTATAACCGTTACGGTTACGAGACAGAATTAATTTTTTGATGGAAGTCTCCATTTCTTAAAATCTTCGAAGAAGCGAGTAGTTATTTCTTTCCTTCTCAACGCTCAACAAAGAAAATTCCCATCCACTCAAACATAGTTCTTTGATCGATGCTTTCTTTTATACAACTATTCTTTCATTTCGAAGAATTTTAAAAACAATCCGATCCTAAAATAAAACCGCACTCTTTTGGACGCATAAAAGCCACATCTCATTAAGTAAGGATGGACATTCAGTCGCGCGATCATGATCGACCGGTAGGCAGCCAAGAGATTTTTGGGGTAACGCTTGAAGATTAGCAGTTAGTAATTATGTACCGAAATATTTAAGAATGGTTAACAGTATGCAGATTAAGTTTTATACTGACTATAACTAAAAGAACTAACTTTTGAAGAAAATGTTTTATATTTTAATGCATTGTAAATTGCTTGTTGATAAATGCATCATTTGATATTATAATTTTCACCATTATTATTGTGTTTCCGTTTTGCTTTGAACGCGGTTTTAAAAGTGAGAGTTTTTTTTTTATTTTAGATATGTAGGTAAGTACATAACCCGTATTTTATATTAAGTTATATAAAATATTATAGACCTTTTTTTTCTTATCTCACCACACCTACGCCACTGACCCTGTGCCATAAAGGAGAATATTAGGGCTCTCCCCTCTGTAAAACCAGTTTTTAGATCCCAAGCCATATCTTACAAAGGACGTACTTGGCATCAATCAGGCTTTTGGGTCCCCTGCGTCTACGTTACGCCACTGTCACTGGTTGGACCGCAATACCTTGAAAAAATAAAAGTGGCCCCCCCCCCCCCCGCGCGCGCGCCTATCCTGGAAAAGTCTGCCCACCCCTGTTATAGAGAAATTGATTTCCAAATCCTTAATATTTAAATAGCTCCGAATATTTATATGAGAAGTAGCGTTTTTTAAATAAAGCGATAACTTCAAAACACTCATTAAAAACTATGAGATAACCATTTTTTTTATTTGAAGCAACCACCGCAAACCCGTTAAAAGAGGTTTTATATTTTTATTCTTAAATCTAAAATACTACTCTTTCGCAGACAAAACAACACTCAAACCCATAATCCTATAATTCGAGGAAGATAAACCATTCATCTTTGTTATTATTATAGTATATTAAACATTTACAGTACGAAAGAAAAGACATCGAATTTCATTGAAGCATCAATATATTTTTTAATGTTCTCTCTTTGACCTTCGAACAATTCCCTCCCCCCCCTTCTCATTTATGAGTTTCACATTTGTCATTCAGCATAGTCGTAAGCCACACGTATTTCCGTTAGGGTTTTTTTCATGTGAAAGAATATTGTAGTACTTGGAAAAGCAGAGAACGTATTTTTAATCAGCGGTTCTTAAATTGTTCGCTGACCCCTGCAGGTCCCCATCGCCTATTCAGGGGGTGTCATTTAATGTTAAGATTTCCCTCTATTACAAACACTGTAAGGCCTCGTTGAAAAATTGGGAGATGTGCCATTCTAGACTAGATCACTTAATTGCCCCCAATGAAAAAAACTACTAGAACAATGTAGTTCGATCAAGAATATTGATTCAGTTTTTTTTATAGTTTGCAACTATATAGTCATTATTACAGCGTAATATTTTTTAAAGACGTTTACTGTTTTCTTAGGGAAAAAAGAAGTGTTAAAAATATTCTGGACAATAGCAGAGGCAGTTTCAAGGTTATTGATAAGGTGACCAGTTTTTTTACAATGAAAAGGAGGATGAAAAATTTAAGAAAATGTTACAACGTATAAATGTATGAAACATTTTATTAATTCAAACAAAAATATGCTAATTTTGCTTACGTCCCTTTCAATTATTTACTTAAACGAGAATTTTCACTTTGAATGAATTTGTTTGTTTGTCGCATTATATTATTTTCTAATATATATCGGAAATTTCGGAGCAAAAAAATATCCTTCATCTTTACTGTAAGTACTGCAGCTGAAATATCAACATTCAATTTTGATTTCTCACTTGTCCCAAAATTACCAACTGAAAAGACCCTTTCAACTGGTGCATTAGTTCCACGGCGGAACAACCCAATTTCAAAAAGAATAACTAAATTTTCATATGGATTGTGTTCATTTTTGAAATGGCTAAGTATTTCAACCCATCTTTGTCAATTTCAGCATGTTGATTTTCCAATTGTTCTAATTTATTAGAATTTAAATATACATTCAGACTTCTCTCTCTTTCTACTTCAAACAGGCAATTGTCATCGATTTTGATATCAGGCATTTCTTTCGATAAAAACTCAACGTAATTTTCTATGTCTGACCACTTTACTTGAGACCAAGTCAAAAAACATCATTGAAAACTGTTTCTTCCTGTGATATTTGTTTCAGACTATTCTTCAACATTTTGGAAACATGTTTGGTTCATCTCTGAATACAGAGATTAACAGATCAATTTTAAAATGATGTGAAGGAGGACAAGTAGGAAGACAATTTTCGAGGAAGGACAGGACCTATAAAAGGAGGACGGTTTGTCATCCTATTATTGATGAATCTTTGAATCACAGTCAGCCATGTAAGACTGAAACATAAAGAGGGGGGGGGGGTTGTGGCATGTTTATCTGTATTCGTTTAAAATGATTATATTCGGCAAGATTTAAATTTATCAGTTCTTTAAATAGAAGGCATGAGAAACGTTTGACAAAATTCTTTCTACAATTGACATTCACATTTTTAAATTTAAGAAAAAGGGCATGTTCTTTTCAATTTCGAACTTTTTGAAGCTTTCTCGTTTTCAATATTAGGATTAACGTGTTATTCTTTATCAGAATTTTACATTCTGATTCATCATTTAAGTTTCATTTTGAAGGACATCAAGTTCCATGTTTAGAAAATCAAAAAATGTTTTCATATTTGAAAATTCGTCTTCAAAAATACATAGTACTTCATATAAACTTTTGCCGTCTGGATCAGTTTTTTTGCTCTAACTGACAGTCTTTATTTGAAGCTTGCTGATCTAAAAAGCTACTACCTTTAGGACATTCATCGCTTGTGTACAATAAATTAAGAAGATTAAAACTGCTGGCAATTGAAATTTTCTTTTGATCCAGAAACGTTTTAATTAACGATCGTATAATTTGTTTTTTGTTTTCTTATACCAATCCACCGTTTTTTGCCAAGCTTTCCCTTGTGAATAATAAGATAAAGAATTATGCTTGCTTAACCATGCTAATTTCTTACTAGTCCTCTTAGATCCTGAAATTTTTCAGTGTACGATATTGAAGCTTGTGAATTTGTACTGTAGATTAAATAATTCCTTAAAATTAATCGACTTCTTAAACCTGCTACTTAATAGAAGTTTATTTAGTTTTGGTAAGCTAAAAGTTGAGTGAGAGAGATGTTTGAATTCGAAACAATTAAAGAGATAGCTACAAAATTCACCGTTGCGTTCAGATTCGGAACATTTATTGTACATCTAATTTCTCTGTATTTCTAGTTCAGATTCTTCCTAACTCATAGTTGAATGAAAACGTTCCAATTCTCTAAATAAGTCCTCCAACCTGTATAAACGAATCAAAATTTCACATATAGATTTTAACTTAACTAAAGTACTTTCTGACCTGGTCAAAATTGCGTTCATGAGACTCCTCTGGCTATTGGATTCTGAGCCAATTGAGTTATTTTGGTTTCACTCAAAGCAAAAATTTACCAATGAAAAATGCCAATCAAAAACGAAATAATAAACAACAAAATAATGTGAACATCAAAAACGCGCTTCCGTCTTGCATTTAAATTAATACAGTAAGACCCCGCTTAACGCGGCTGATACGTTCCATCAAAGTAGAGCGTAATGCGAAACAGCGCTAAACGAGGCTATCTTAACATGTAAATAATGGGGTTAGGGGAAGATGGACAGAAAATTGGATAGGTATTAAATTTAATAATTGTTTTTTTTAATAAAAATAAAACCAAACATTTATTTCTTACAAAAATAAAAACAATATAAATGAATATATACATATAAAAACCAATAAAATTCTAAGTCAGTCAGATCATTCAGTCTGCTGTTTCCAATTTTCTGCCTTTTTGTCAAGAAGGCATCTTGTGTGTTGGTTTCCAAATTCAATGCAGCACTAATTTAAGATTGACGTTCACCAGAATATAATCTTCTAATCACTTGCATTTTAGTTTCCAGTGAAATGCTTTTTCCTGTTGCTTTCTTTTATTGTTTTTCATTATCACCCATGATAAAAACTAAAGATCATAATATTTGTCACTGTATTAATTTTTATAGTATTATATAAATTTATACTTACAATAATGTCAACAAATGTTTCAAATGATAAAAATGCATCCGTACAGCACCGCACCAAACAAGAAACACAACTACACTGTTTTGGATATGTTATGTACATATTTTGAAACCTACAATTTTGGGGAATCCCCGTAGTGCTGCGAGAAATTTCGGAGAATCCCCGGGTTGAAATAAAAGAGCGCTAAGCCGAAACAGAGCTAAACGAAACAGCGTTAAGCGGGGTCTTACTGTACTAGGAACTTGGAATACAGTAATACACCGAGCTTAAGCGATAGGTGGGGATGAGTGATAACCGCTCAAGTTGTGGGGCATAATTTCACGTATAAATACATATAAATTACTTTTAGTCGGGTCCGAAGATGGAAGAAAATAATAATTTAGAAAAAAAAAATATTTAAAAAAATCTTAGATAATGCAAATATAAAATCGCAAGTTGATGTAGAAGGCTTCATAAAATCGATTTTAGTAGTGAGCCACCTCAAAGAGATTTTTTTTCCCTCGCAAAATTTCCTCGTTGCATGCTAATAAATTTTTTATTCCTTGTTTGGTTGAAAAAATGCGCTCTTCGATGACGTCTTGTAAACTTGTATCTGTCGCAGGAAAATGATTAAATTAAGAGATTTCATCAAATCCCTAAGGGAGATGATCAATTCACGCAAGATGTTAAAATAAGAACTCTGTAAAGTGATTTTCCTTAGGAAAGTAAGTAGTTTGGATCAAATCCCTAAAACCTGTTTCAGTGAAATAATAAAATATTGTCAATAGTTTAGAAGTGTTTATTCAGCAAATATGGTGCATTATTAAAAGTAGTGTAATTAATACATAATTAATCATTGAATTACAAATTATTTATTCGAAATTAATTAACAAAATAATTGTATTTTTTTTTTTAAAAAAAAAGTAAAGTTATTTGTAGTAGAATTTCAAACACACACACACACACATTTTTTTTTTTTAAATTATGCATTAATGTAGTACTTCAGAAATATCCTGCTTTATTTGTAATACCTTTTTTTTAGTTATTATTTCTCTTTTTAAAATGCCTTTTCTGTTATCAAAAAGCTTTTTTTTATCTATAAAGAGGGCATGGTCTAATTCTCTAATTTTTTTTTTTTTTTTTTTTTTACATTTTTCAATTGTTTTATCCAGTTTCTAATTTTCAGGCATACGAAAGTGGTATATCAATCGAAAGACAATAATGCAAGGAATATATCTAAATAAAACTAAAAAATGATATTTAGGTCATCATGTTTATGTATGTCACGTCAGAAGCCCCGCGCTGTCTGGCACGGACGAGGAGAGAGGGGGGAGGTAAGGGAGTGTGGGGTAACAAGCGAAAACAGAGCTCTACAAATGCTGACCTGTTCATTTCATCATTTCACAAAAACAGTTCGGAGATTTGATCAAATCACTTACTTACATCAGGGAAGTGACCTCAAAGAGACGTTATTTTAACACACATTTTGCTTGAATTGATCATCTCCCTTAGGGGTTTGATGAAAACCCTAATTTCATCACTTTCCTGCGACATATAAATTAAGCTGAGGCCTTATGTAAAATACCCAACTTAAACATTCGATCTTCTGATTGAACTTGGTTTCTAGACCCAGGGGTTCTACGTTTGGATGACATAGACGCCTCTCAAATCTGAAACGATATAATGCGTATAACAATTAAAACATGCAACAACAAACATACACTTCGTAGATAAGAAATAAATAACACAAAATAAATTATTATGTCTAAATGTCGATTCCGTGTGACGCGTCCGAACACGTACATTTCATAAGTATAAGGTGACCAATCGTCCTCCTTTTAGTCCTTCTTTTATAGGTTCTGTCCTTCCTCGTAAAGTATCCTCCTACTTTTCAATATTTAAAACTAATCTATTAATCTCTGTATTCAGAGGGGAACCAAATATGTTTCCAATATGTCGAAGAATGGTCTGAAATAAATATCACAGATGAAATATCAATTTTCAATGTTGTTTTTTGACTGCTTCGCAAGTGAATTGGGCAGATATAGAAAACTGTAATTGAGTTTTTATCGAAAGATATGCGTGATATTAAAATCGATGACAATTGTCTATTTGAAGAAATTAGAAAACTGAATGTATATTGAATTTGATAAATTAGAACAATGGGAAAAAAATCAACATACTGTGAAATTGATTCAAGATGTGTGGAAATACTTAACCATTTGAAAAATGCACCACACATTCCACATGAAAATTTAGTTGAATTGAATTTTCAATATGGAATGTGTGCTGTGCCTTGTAACTAATGCAGCAGTTGGAAGAGTTTTTTTTTTTTTTTTTTTTCCAATTGGTAATAATTTTTGAACAAGTGAGAAATCAAGATTGAATGTTGATACTATAGTTACAGTGCTTACTTTACAATTCAGTATGAAGGATATTTCTTGCTCCGAAATTTCCGAAATATTAGAAAATGATGTATTGACAAAAATAAAATGTATTCATTGAAAAAATACTCTTTTTAATAAATAATTAAAAGGTATGTGCAAGCATAATTAATGTACTTTTGTTTGAATAAATAAAATGTTTCATATATTTACGTTGTAATTATTTTCTCAAATTTTTTGCCCTCCTTTTCACTGTCAAAAAAAAACTGGTCACCTTATTAAATAGGAAGCCGGGAATGAGTAATCGAATTTTGTAGCGCTTAAACAAAAGACGAATCGACGAGATTTGAAAATCGCGTAACTCCGAATTCGCGTAGGAATTGCGTAAGTCGAGGTATTACTGTAACAGCTCTTACAAAAAGTCCATTTGAAATACCTTTTATACTAAATACAGGTATGTAGTAGAAAAAAAAACGATATATTTAGTAAAATTAATACCCTATACACAAAAAAGGATATACGCTATAAAAGTTTAAAAGTAAAATGTGGCCGCGGTAGCCGAGTGGTATAGGTATCGGATTGTGGCTTGCCTTGTCACGAGTTCGAGCCCAGTACCACTAAAGACCCGCCGTGTAGGGCAGCGATGCCCGTTAAATCTGTCGAGAGCTGAAACTTCCTCCCGTTGGTGTGGTGTGGTAGTTAGGAGAGGGGGTGCCAGCTCAGGTGTCGTCCACGTCACTTGAACAAGGTTCAAAATTACGTGGTCCGTCGCCAAAAGCCCTCGTGTAGCTGAACAGTGCGACGTTAATATTCAATCAATCAATTAAATGTAAAATGAAATATTGTTATGTTTTTGAGCAAATTACATTTATCTAATTTAAATATCTGTTTACCAAATGCTGCATATTTCATGGCAAATATACACTTAGTATACCGAATACTCATTTTTATGAGCATCACGTTTTTATTTAAATTTAAGACAATTATATATATACAGCTTTAAAAATGTGTGCATATATTTAAAGTTGCTTTTTTATTAAATAGCATATTTTATATCATATGTATTTTTTAATAGTGTTCATAAATTTTTATTTATATTTTTCATCATTTAATCTTTTGCTGAGAAAGTTATGCTATGTCTAAAATTATACTTTCAAAACTTAAATTAAATTTAAAATACAATTTACTGTATGTTTTTACTTTGTGCCTTAAAAAAGTACCTTTTCAAAATAAGAAAAATCTCTTGTGAACCTATATACATCCCGTTTTCCCTCTCTCTCTCTCTCTTACTAATATTATAAACGTGAAAGTTTATGTGGATGTTTGGTACTCTTTCACGCAAAAACAACTGAATGGATTTTAAGGAAACTTTACAATAATATAGCTTATACATCAGAATAACACATAGGCTATAATTTATAAAGATATTGTGTGAAGTATCCAAAATATAACAATAACTGTCAAGTAAGTAGGAAAAAATTCTGCCATCTGCAAAAAAGCCCGCGACAGCATATACTATATATTTTTTATGTGTGAAGCAAAACTTTGCATTTTGTTTTGTCTACGCCAGGAACTGCGAAAGCTTGAACAGGCAGAGTGTCAGGCTGATTACAATTTTAACATAAAATAAATACAACAAAAAGTAATATTAACGTATTACACTTCCCAGATATAAATTACTTATACTATTTTAAGCGTTCATTACACAAAATTTGTAACAATATGTTACTTTTGCTGAGCAGAGATCAGCTTAGGAAGGTGTTTTCAAAAATCGACCCACAAGAGAATTACGGGGAGTTATAGGTAAAAAAAAAAATGCTTTTTATCAGCTGTTAGATCTACAGACTTAAAATTTAACAAACAGGGTTTTTTTTTTATTCAGCTGAGATATATGCAAAAAGCTTTTTTTTTTGTTTGTTTAGTTTGCGATTGACGTAAAATTAACTCATTAAAAACTTCTTTATCCTTCAATCTGTTTTGTTTAATTTTTCAATTCCCCCGTGCGAAGAACGGGTATAACAGCTAGTTTAATATAAAGTAAAGTGCTGAACAAAATAAATATAAATTGTGATTAATTCAAATTAATTTGTTTTTTGTTGAGTGCATTATTACAGTATAAATTGATCCGAAGTTAATACCGTCGAAAAATAACGAAAAAAAATTTTAATTTCAAAAACTTAAAAGATAATTTCTATTTTTAATAACTGTAAATAAAGTAAAAATTTTCTTTTGTATATATATAAAGGAGAAAAGCGACTCACTCACTGATTCATCATGACATCTCCGGAACTCTATTAAACCTACAGAATTGAAATTTGGTAGGCAGGTTCCTTTCATGGAGTAGAGATCCGCTAAGAACGGATTTTGCGAAAATCGAATCTCAAGGGGCATTAAGGGGTGTTACATATAATGATTTCCATTTTTAAACTATAAGCATACAGCCTTGAAATTTGATAATCAGAGTTTCATGGATCCACTACAAAATGGTTTTTGCGGAAATCGACACCCAAGGGTTGTTGAGGGGAATTAAAAGGCGTTATAGATAATTATTTCCATTAATAAGACTATAATAATGAAATTTGGTTTGCTTGTTTGTTTTGTTGAATTGAAATGCGCTAAGAAAGGTTCTTTTGGAAATCGACTCTCAACGGGGTTACGGAGTGCATTGATAGTAAAAATCCTGTTTTCACTCTATTAGATTTATACTTGAAATTTGGCACGCATGCCATTTTATTTTAAAGAGTAGAGATCCACTGAAAATTGGTTTTGCTGAAATTTATTTGGTTATTGGGTTACGAGAGCGCAAAAAATCATGCGACTTCAATTTTAGAGATTATTAAAAATTATTAATTAGAAGATCCGTACTTCTTATATCAAGAGGCAAGAGTTACAGGTATAAGAATATGTTTCAATACAGTCGAATTCTTAATGCAAGGACTTAGATATCAATAATTTATATGTATATAAACGGTATATATTTATACAATATCATGAAATACTCTGCGAAGCGGGTGGGTAACGGCTAGTATATATATATATATGTTACCGGCAAAGTATGAAATCCGGCATTGTATAGAATGCCTAAAACTAGCCGGCAATGTATGAAATGATTCTTATTTCACACATTGCCTAGGCATTCTGTAGAATGTCTAATGAGAAACCGGCAAAGTATGAAATACATCTCCGATTCCTTTCGAATATTGCGTGGCAAGGCACGAGACTTTTAACGCGGGCCTCTGGCTCAGAATTTTTAAGTTGCATATTGTGGTTTGTTCGGAGTGTCAAAATACTCAATTTTACTTAAACTTTTTCAGCAAAACAAATAGTTTTTTCCTGTGCTGCATGAAAATGGAGAAGCAAGTTGTAGTGTTGGAGAAGGAGTCACGGTCTATAGCAGGGGTAGACAACCTATGTCACGCGTTACAATTATCAGTGGCACTGAGCGCTACTCAACAAGTTTTTCAATTTTTGAATGAACATAAATTTGTAACAGACATTATTTGACAAACATCTCCAGAATTTGGACAAAAGGAATTATCAAAAAATTTGAAAGAATAAGAATGGTCTTTGCGTGAAAAATGAAATGAAATGTGTAATTCAAAATGCCATTCAAGCCTACCATGTTGCAATAACTAGATTAATTTTAAGTTCTTATTTTTTATTTGAAAATTTTGTTTTCCTCAATAAAAGAAAGACATAAATTTTGTTTGGTACAATCTTCTTTTTCCTTTACGTATTTTGAATAATTTTTTAATGCTACTCTCATTATTTTATCAGAATAACATTTGTATTTTCTAGAAATGTACGTCATTCATATAGTAACCTTATCATGACCTTATTTCATACTTTGCCTAAACAGCTTTAGTCATTCAATAGAATGCCTAGGCATTCTATACATTGCCTAGGCAAAGTATGAAATAATTCTCTTATTTCATACTTTGCCTAAAAACGTCCGGCATTCTATACAATGCCGGCATTTCATACTTTGCCGGTAACATATATATTTGATAACAGACATTTTTATACGAAAAGTAAAAAAATATATATATATTTCGTTGTATTATATATCGAAATACATCAGGAATAAGTTAAGCTAAATATGACTTTTCTATTATTTTTGATAGGATTTCTTAAAGCAATATAAAAATTAGATGAGAATAACTTTTGTTTTAATACATGTAAAAATCGAACAGAAAACCTCTTTCGAGAAAGGGTCTACCTTTACAAAAAAACTTTTTCTGAATTTAACTATTGAATGTTAAAAGAGCAAGTTCTAAAAATAAAGAGATTAACAAGTAAAATATTTTAAGCATTTTTTTTTTCCTTTACTGCAAAAAAAAAATTTTCCCTATACATTGGAGTCACTGAATTACGTTCATGAAAGAAAAAAAAATAAAATATTTGAGATGTAAAAATCCTTTTTGAGTTTAAAAAAAAAAGAATAAATTTTTCAGTAGTGCAAAAAGATGGAAAAATTTTGCCTGTTATTTCTGAAATACTTCCAGTGGAAAAAAAATAAAAAGAATGCATTGTTTCAGTATTGAAGTGTCAGCTGTCAAAAAGTTTTGCAACACTAAAACTCTTTCTCGGAGAATTTTATTTATTTATTTTTTTTATCCCGACTCAATATCAAAAATTCGAACTTCGTAAAAGAAAGAAAATTTTCAAAATGACAAAATGTCTGCAATGTATAGATGATATTTTTTTCGCAACGCTATATAGATGCCTCTAAAAAGAACGGACATAAAGGTATATTCTCATTGTTTTTAAAGTAAGGCCTTGTTGAAATACAATTACCTATATAAAACCCTTTTAGCACCCCGCTATATTTTATTCTAGGGATTTATGTATATTTTCTTATAAATTTGTATTTAACCTTTTGTAATTCGAGCTCATGTCCGGTTCCGTGTAGCAGGTTCGAGTCCTGATGAAACTGAAAACCAGACGTGTGGAGAAGCTGATGCACATTAGATCTACCATGGCTCAATATCCTCACGTTGGCCTGGTGCTGAAATTAGGATAGGAGGGAGCAAACTCAGGTGTCGTCCTCTTAACCTGACTAGGGTTCAAAATTAGTAACACCGTAGGAGTGGGAGAGTTCGTGGTCAAACGCTAATACTTAATTTGATTGATAGTTAACCAAAAAACCAGGTTAAGTATCAATCCCCATTCCAGTTACGTCACGCAATTCTTAACAAACCATGGCCCATTTGTTACTTATTTGCATTGCTTCAAATTAAAAGCCATTTCAATTGTCTATGTGGTTCTATCGGGGACCCTGACCATTATGTGTTCGCATGTCCTCTGACTAAGGATTTCCATTTGGTCTCTCCACCTTAAGGTATCCGATTACGTTCATAACCGTGATTTTGCAAAAGTGTGTAAATGGATAATATTTATGATATTTAGTGTCACTTAGATTATAATATATGTATAAAATTGTTTTAAGGACATTATGACAAAAATTTTTTATTTAAATACAATATTTTGGCAAAAAATTAACTTAGAATTACTTTTTTTCCAAATGTTTGTGGCCGCGGTAGCCGAGTGGTATAGGTATCGGACCGTGGCTTGCCTTGTTACGAGTTCGAGCCCAGTACCACTAAAGACCCGCTGTGTAGGGCAGCGATGCACGTTAAATCTGTCGAGAGCTGAAACGTCCTCCCGTTGGTGCGGTGTGGTAGTTAGGAGAGGGGGTGCCAGCTCAGGTGTCGTCCACGTCACTTGACCATGGTTCAAAATTACGTGGTCCGTCGCCAAATGCCCTCGTGTTGCTGAACAGTGCGACGTTAATATTCAATCAATCAATCAATTTTCCAAATGTTCTCCTTTTGTAAAAAATGTTTCTATTGTATTAATATTTTGCCTGTATTCAGCTCAGACCTCTGTACAGAGGCTCAACTATGATTTTTGAAAAATTCACATTATTTTCAGTGTTACAACCCATTGAAATAATTATCGGCGTTTTTTTCTTAAAATTTCTCCCCTCTGTTGTTGTAAAACATGGATAAACCTACTTCTAAGTTACATATTTCAAAAATTCTAGTTGAGCCTCTGTAGAGAGGTCTGAGCTATATACAGGCAAAATATTATTATAATAGAAGCATTTTTCCCAAAAGGAGAATATTTTGAAAATGGGTCATTCTATGTTCGTTTTTTGTCAAAATATTGTACTTAAATAAGTTTTTATCTTAATACTATTCTTAGAACAATTTTATATACATTTTCTAATCTAAGTGACGCTAAATATCATAAATGTTATCCATTTATACGCCTTTGCAAAATCACGGTTCCGAATGTAGTCGGATACCTTAAATGCAATATCAAATTCTTTAAATATATCGAGATCGGTATACACTTCCTTTCAACGTTATTATAACTCTTCATTCATTATATTTCCATACTAATAAAGAGCAAAAACTGCTATTGTACTTAACCATTTACATCATTACTCTCATCTAAAAAAATTGAATACATTTCTGCATAATTTAAGTAGTTATGTATTCGCGAAAAAGAAATTTTTTTTTTTTCTAATTCTTTTACTCGATCTTTAATTATGTTGTGACTTATAGGTAAATCATTTATACACTTTATAAGCAAGTCTTTTGCTTTATTTCAAATACTACATACTTTCATGTACATTTGTTGTCATTTGCGTAACTTTGGAACTGTAATGATAAAACTGAAGGTTATAGATGGCGTTTAAATTGCTTTTGTGTCAATGCAGTGTTTCAAAAAATGCAAATAGAATATAAATAATCCACACTAATTAGGAAATTTAAATAAACCCGCGTAAGCAAACAAGTGGTTGCCTAGCAATCGTGAGACAGTTAAAAGCTTCCGTGGGTCAGTTCCTGACCCACGGGTCATAGGTTCGCTAGCACTGGCTTAGCCCATTGGTAGCTACGCAAATAGTGAGTGAGTGAATATTAGCGTCGTACTATTCAGCCACTCGAGGCTTTTTCATGACGAACCTCATAAGTTACATTATACTGTGGGAAAAATAAAACATAATGCAGACAGTCCACCAAGAAGTTGTGTCTTAGAATCTTGTGAATTTACTTTATTGTAGAAAAATCGCTTCGACCAGAGTATAGAGTGATATGGCAAAGGTGAAAACATGTACACCATGCGGTAATCACAAAGAAAGAAGTAATATAAATACAAATTTACAAAATTTTTGTTTCAGCTCAATTTCTAAAAATTAAAAACTAATATTTATAAGTTAATATATATCTTTATTCCATTTCTCCAATGTAGAATTCAGTTTTATTTACATTCAATTGAATTTAATAAATTATGTTCATGTATCCATATTCTTTTCATTTGTAATAAAAACAAGTAATATACAAAAAAAAAAATTAAGTCAATTCCTACTTAGGCCAATG
>BMAV01022186.1:47606-63614 GCA_019973955.1 Trichonephila inaurata madagascariensis | reverse complement strand
ATGATGCCAGGGAGGGGTGCTCAAAATCTTGTGGGTCTGCGATGTCAGGGAGCCGTGGCGATCTAAAGCTTAAGTACCGTTGCTCAAGTGATCGAATAGATTCATCATTTTTATCATAGATGGATGGCTCCATCGATATGCATAGATTTTTGTCTCAGAAAAGAATCTAAATTTCCAAGGTTTCTTATAATTTCGTCATTTCTAAAAAAAAAATTTAAGCGTAAATAACAACATATACTTAACATACCAACTTATATTTATTTTTATACAACTTCCTTATGAAGTAAATATAATTGAGGTAAAATTTCTTTCTCCTGTGATATCTGTAGCGTTTCTTTGGAAACGATATCTGAAATAAATAACTCCTGGAAAAAGGCTTGTGGTATCATCGTAAGCTCTAAGTTTGTATACATGATATTGTTTTTAACAGATTTAACATACTAAAGTATTATTTTCATTTTTTTATCTGTTGGTATTCAAACGCAATTATATATTTAACTAAGTAGTAATATATACATATGAAGGAAGGAAGATTCGATCTGGGTACCTTCCGTTCCCAACGTGAGTACTTTATCGACTACGCCAAAGCGATCGTCATCGCGTGATGTTTGGTATATCTTTAGATATACCAAACATATATTGGTATATTTTTAGAGATATCACACCACCACATACCTCTAAGCTAGTGATTCGGCGAATAAGCGAACGAACGATACCATATTCGTGGTGAACATGTAAGCAGTTGCGTCACTTTGTGGGTTGCATCATCATGCGTGACGGCTTTGTGGAGTGACGACTAATTTTCGTCAATGTTTGAAAGCTTAGTTGCTTTTGCGGTGGGTAGATAGCGCCACGACTGCGACGCGTGAAGTTCACTCTTTGCACGGCCAAGGTCACCAATGAAGGAAGATTCGATCTGAGTACCTTCCGTTCCAAACGCGAGTACTTTATGGACCACGCCAAAACGATCGTCATCGCGTGATGTTTGGTGTACTAGGTTATATAGATGTCACACCGCCACCCATATATAAACACACATGTATTTACATATATGTTTGTTTAAGAAAGATTTATTTTCTTACATTATAGTGATGAATGTCTATGTTTGATATGAAGAAAACAAAAATAAACAGCATTAGAACTAAATTAAAACCCCCGTTTTTGGTGTATTATTATTACAACGACTCAATTGACAAACACCATTTTCGAAATTTCCTTTTAAATCAGTATTGTCAAAAAGAGAGAGAGAGAGAATGGAACGTAAGTGTAACAATTCCAGGCACATAGCTGTGAATCGGCTTCTTTGTGGATATGTGACCCACACATTCAAGGTACACATGCAACCTTAAATTATTACGTGGTCTTGTCTTGGATCGCTCCGGAAAACTTTGACACTACAAGGAACCCACTTCTATTCCAGCCACGAATCGGATGTAACCCGAGGATAAAGTGGGCCGTTCGCGGTCATCCCCGAGACCCTAGCGAGAGCACAGAGAGAACAGGAGATGGTCTGAAAACTTCGTTAACAGCGGACCCCAAAAAACTCCTCCCTCACAAACAGAATTTGGGCTCTAATAATCTAATGAATAAGTTTAATAACTTCAATGTATAATCTGTAAATAATAGCTGTGACGTAATAAACTAAATATTCAAATTAATCAATATCACACACCTTTATTTATTTCAAATGTCACAGTAAGAATAAATATAATTAGTTTTAATTGCATCATATTCTAACAATGAAAAAAATTACCAACAAGCGAAATAAATAATAAAATAGTCGATTCCTTATGCAAATATTAGAAAATTAGCGCGTTTATTGTGAGCGAAATTAAATAACAAAGGAAAAGTACATAGATCCGTTAAATTTTGAATTTTCACAAACTTTCAACGGGAATTCTTTTTTTAAAAAAACAACCTAATTTAGATTTTAATTGGTAAAAAAAAAGCAATTAACGATCAGTAAATTATAAGAATTTCATGTGAAAGTAATATAAGCCGAATCTAAAATACAACGAATTTTAATCTTTTGCTTATCAATACATAGCATGCGCGCGCGCGCAAACATCAGACGCAACACAAGTACACATTTTGTTTTCAGATCTCTGTGACAAAAGACTGAAGCATTTAACTGTGAAACAAACCCCTTCTGGTTCGAAGTATTTATTACTTCCTGTTGCGGAAGGGGAGGGGGAAATATACAGTTGCTTACACAAGAACGCGTTTGAAATGGAAGAACATGATGATTTCTTACAGTTTTGTGCTTTCACGTAGTTTATGGAACTTTTCGTCGATGTTTGAATTAAAAAACAATCATCGCATGGAAATGGATTTATATGAGAAGAGGGAAAATTTTTGTTAACATTAATTTTACTTTGGAGAGAGAAGGCTACAACATTTGGATTGATAGATAGTAAAACTGATTCTCATTGTTCACAAGCGATTTAATAAATTCATCCAATGTAAGTATACTTTTAGATTTGTGAGAAAGTTCGAAATTTTTTTTCTCGTTTCTCTGTCTTATTTTGGAACAAGAATATTTATTATAAAGATATCGGATGAGATTGCTCATATTTTAGTACTTTTGAGGCACATAATTTTTTTGTACCCAAGCAATCATTTTTCTAATTTCATCTAAGTTTTCGGCTTGAATATTTTTTTTTCAAAATTCAAAATGGCTTAAGCAGGAATATCAATAATAAAATGTTCGAAAAATGTAGCGAAATGACCAACATTGCATTTAAAGGTTCAAAATTATCAAAGTTACAAACTAAATACTTAGCAATCATGCTCCAGACAAGATCGTAATTAGTATAATTCGCACTGGGGCCCTCAAGCTGAGGGAAGCCCTCGGACCCGACCACATAGGAAGTCAAATTTGCGACATAATTGGAAAGTTTATATTTTCAATCTTTTCATTTTTCTTTAAACTGTTACTTGTGAAAATGAACTTCCAAGTTCCATGAAAAATATTACGATACCCTCTTATACATCTTAAAAAACCTCCACAAGAAGCAATTCCTTCCTAGTTGCATTCTATTTCTAATAACGATATGATTCATAATATCGTTTCCTGTTTCAATATTTTGCAATCTTAACCGTATCTCTAGCACACTGATGTAATTTCGTCCCCCTGATCTGCGCTTTGGCAGAGGTGTTTTTTTTTAAAGCAGAGGTGTTCTTTTTAAAAATAATTACCGTAAAATCCAGCGTGTATAACGCGCACTTTTAACACCAAAAATAAGATCGAAATTTAGGCGTGCGCGTTATACGCCGAGTATAAAAATGAGAGCTTTATAAAAAAATGAGTATTAAAAAAAATTTAGACTTATATATATCGAAATACTGTTTATTTAAAAGAAATAACATACCTTATGAACTTTCATTGTTGGATAACATGAAAAGGCATTCTTTTTTGACCATTTTAAGGCGAATAAACGTACACTATTTCTTGTTACAATTAATCCAATCAGGCGATTTTCTAGGATCCAGTTCGCAACACTTTCTTCTAGAATAGGCCATTTCGTTACTCCTTTACGTAAAGCACGTTTCTTCTTTGGCATGTTAATTATTGGCATTTCATTTTTTTTTTTTTTGCACTCCCTTATGGAGCTTTCGCCAAAATATCAAACATCCTTGCTGCAGCACGATTTCCATTTTCTTTTGCAAATTGAATCACTTAGATCTTGAAAAAGGCACTGTGTTTTGCTTCGTTTACCAGGACCTATCTTTACTGCTCGCTGTTTGAAGCTTATTAATCAGGCTTGCTTTCTAATTTATTTCAAAATTAATCGACCGCCTCGAACATCACACGAGAGGAGAAAAAGGAATCAATGTTTATAGAAAAGCGTGGGGAAAAATTAAGCCATGGCGCTGATTCGGTCCCCACCCCCCACTTCAAATTTTTTCGTAAAAAAGGGGGTGCGCGTTATACGGCGAATATACCTAAAAATTAAAAAATACAGCTTGAAAGTATAGGTGCGCGTTATACGCCGGATTTTACGTTATGTATTTTCTTGTCCATGCATATTTTTTGCACCATTTTCTGTCTATTTTGGTGGACTATTTTGTAGCGCTACGCCCTCTGGTGGATGAGTTCGATCTTCCCGAACAAAGAAAAAAATAACTAGGGATTCCCCAACGACGTTTTGTAGCGTAGCATTACATTTGTTCTTCCTTTTAGGGTCAGTAAGTACTCCAGTGCATACGAATTGTAATGGATAAATTATAAAACTAAAATTATGGATTAAAGAAAAAAAAAACAGTGGTGCGTTTAAGCGCTAACAAAGCCAAGAAAGAGAGGATAATAAATAAAAATTGTAGCTTTCTATATTTGAAATATTCATATACACTGCTGGTCACCGTAAATGCAATACTCAGAAGGAAGCATGCAAATAACATGAAATTTACAACATTCATTAGCGGAGGTGAGATATGCACATGATTAGAATTTCCGCGCAGACCACACATCACGCGCAGCTGTGGCGCCACCTCAAAGAGCTACTTAAGGCTTGGAGATTTCGACGATTTCAAGTTCGGCAATTGTGTTTTTCTTGTGGTTTTTTCAAAAAACGATCAGTTATGTCTCGTAGAAAATCGAGATCAGCTTTTGATTAAGTATCCGAGTTCGAAAGAGGAAGGATAGTGGCCTACCGAGATTGTGGATTATCTTTTAGGGAAATCGGTAGTCATGTTGGACGAAACCAAACAACTGTAATGCAAATATGTGACCGTTGGATCCAGGAGGGTACGACGGACCGACGTGGTCGATCGCATCCACCTGAGTGCACCACTTCACGTGAGGACAGGTAAATTGTGCGCATGGCAGTGACGGATCGCTCAGTCACATCACGAACCATAGCACAGCCCATTGAGTCTGTAACACATCATTCAGTGTCTGCGCGTACCATTCGACGCTGTTTACAGCAGAAGTGGTCTGTCCGCAAGACACCCATTGCTTGGTCTACCCTTGACGCAGAACCACAGACGTCTCCACCGCCAATGGTGCGATGAAAGGAGGATGTGGGTGGCAGAATGGTTGAAGTTTTCTCTACTGACGAGTCACGCATCTGTCTGCAACACCACGATGGTTGGATTCGAGTCTGGAGACACCGTGGAGAGAGGATGCTGAACAGCTGCGTTATGCACCACCACACTGGTCCTCCACCGGGTATTATGGTATGGAGCGGTATTGGATATCATTCTCGCACTCCTCTAGTACGCATTGCCGATACTTTAAACAGCCAGCGCTACATTTCCGAGGTGTTGGAGTCAGTTGTCCTTCCTTACCTTCAGGGCTTGGCCACAGCCATATTTCAACCGGATAATGCGTGACCACACGTGGCACGCATTGTCCAAAGGTTCTTCGTCAATCACCAGATTGAATTGCTTCCCTGGCCGGCTCGCTCTCCGGATCTTTCACCGATAGAAAACATGTGGTCTATGGTTGCTCAATGATTGACCCAGATTACACCCCCAGCTGCCACACCAGATCAACTTTGGCAACGTGTGGAAGCTGGTTGGTCTGCTGTACTCCAAGAACACATCCAAAGGCTCTTTGAATCAATCATGAAGCGTGTGGCAGCGGTGATCTCCAACAATGGCGGCTACTCTAGCTACTGATTCTGGCAGGAACCACACTTTACAGAAGTCTATAAATTTAATCATTTGATACTTGGTCTACATGTTATCTACAAAATAAATTTGTTGTGCTATCTCTTGTCTTTCTTGGTGTTGCATTTACGGTGGCCACAGCAATGTACTTAAAATTTGGATTTGTGATTAGCCATAAATCCAGAGACAGTTGTAACTTATGTTTTGTTTTCCTCAATGACATTAAACTATTTTAAATTTTCCTCGACTGTTTTACTTTTTCAAAGTTTTTTCTGGAGTAGAAAATTGTAAATACGCTTGAAGGAATGGAAAAAAAAGATTTAACCGTTCAGCAGATTTTAATTTGATTTTCGGTAACAACCTCTAAAGCAGGGGAGGGTTACCTTCTCAATGGTACGAGCTAATTCTAATTTTTTTCAAGATGTTGCCATCCACCAAGTGGCGTAGGTGTGGTGAGTTAAGAAAAAGGCGTGTACAGTATTTATTATAACTTAATAATAAATACAGAATATGAAGTTACCTACATAACTACAATAAAAAAAACACAAACTTTTAAGACCGTGTTTAAAACAAAACGCAATTTACATACATAATAATAATAATAGTCACAAGTATAATAATATCAAATGATGCATTTTTAATCAAACGATTCAAAACACACTAAAAAATAAAACATTTTCATTTACAGATATTTCTCATAGTTATGGTCAGTAGAAGACTTAGTCTGTATGCTGTCAGCCAATGTAGAACATTTAGTTGAACCTGTTTTTGTGCGGTAGATAGGGACCGCATAAAAATAAACGCACAAAAAATATTCAAGAATTTCGTAAGTTCTTACATAAAACAAATTACACTGCTGGCCACCGTAAATGCAACACCCTGAAGGAAGCATGCAAATAACATGAAATTTACAACATGTATTAGCGGAAGTGAGATAAGCAAATGATTAGAATTTCAGCACAAACTCACATCACTCGTGCCTGTGGCACCACCTCAAAGCGCTATTTAAGGCTTGGAGATTTCGATGATTTCAAGTTCGGCAATTGTGTTTTGCTTGTGGTTCTTTCAAAACACGATCAGTTATGTCTCGTGGAAAACAGCGATCAGATTTTGATAAACTATCCAAATATTTCATTAGTTCTTACATAAAACAAACTATTTCGTGGAAATACTACAGAATTTTTTTTTATGCGATGGATAGTGTCCGAATAAAAAAAGTCGCATTTATAAAATACACCAATTACTTACGAAATTTATGTAAGAGTAGTTCCATAACAAAATTACACATGGAAACATTTTAAAAACATATAGTTTCTCATTGTTCTCAAAATGCACATACATAATTCATTGCTACTCATCGAAATCTAAAGCCCTGTAATGAATAAATTCAAAATCGGTTTCGCGTCACTTGAAGGTACAATTTCAATTCATTTATTTTTTGGCAACATAAAGTAAGAGATAAGTTTTTGTGACGATGATCGGGTGGTCACACAGTTGCTTGTAAATGTCACGATAACCAGATATACATGATTGAAACACTTTTTGGAATTTTATACTCCTTTCTTAATTGGTATCTATTTTAAGAAAATGATTTTCCAATTTGTTGGAAAGCTAGATCCCTGCATATATTTTATCCGCTCTTAAAGAATCCGGTTCTTGTCCGTCTCCATAATCTGTCAAGTTATTGATAATGTCACTGTCATTGAAAGTTTCGTCTACAATCAAGTTCGTGCTGCTAGTGCTTTTAGAGAAAGCGATTGAACGTGCGTTGTCGAGAGACTGTTTATGACCAATGAACACATCGTCTTAAAAAATAAAGAAACAAACAATAAATATTTTACTAATATTTAATAAAGTTTACAGATCTGGGGGGAAATGTATTTTCTTATGCAGAAGTAATGAAGAATTCTTTTTAGATTTTTTTTTTTTTAAACAACGAATATTTGAAGAAGTTTCGTGCATTCATTATATTCAGTAAATATGTGCTCGAAACTTTTTCAAACTAATATTATAACACATATAAATTTTAACTAAATTTGAATTGAAGTTGGTTCGATGTTTTCTAAAAATTAATTAAAATCCAAAAATTATTCTTAAATTTAGTTTATTCATATTCCAGCATTTTGCTAAACACATACTCATAAAACAAAGGAACAGTTCTCACAAACGTATAAATCTTTGAAAGTTATACTTCACGATAAAGAAATTGCAGATTTAATAACACACACGCCCCATCTCACACAAATATTTCGTTTTCAACCAAGATCCCGGTCATCCAGTATTCAGCTCCACGGACTCTTGGCCGGCAGGTCGTGAGTTCTAGTTCTAGTACCGTTGAGGACCCGCCGTGCAAAGGAGAGCCGATGCGCATTAAATCTGCCGTCTCAAAATCCTCAAAGTGAAGTAAGGTGAGTAAGTGAGTGAATATTAATCTGGGGCTTTTGCAGACAGACCATGTAATTTTGAACCATGGTCAAATGACGAGGATGTCACCTGAGCTGGCACCCCCTCTCCTAGCTTCCACACCACACCAACAGGAGGACATTTGAGCCACGACAGATTTAACATGCATCGGCCCCCTTCCCGGGCTTGTCTTCAGTGGAACTAGGTTTGAACTCATGACACGCCGGCCACGAGTCCACCACCTTGATCTCTAGGGTACCGTGGCCACAAAGGTGGCGTGGTGGGTATGTTAGGAGATTGGGGTCCTGTTCAAGTGTCATCCTCTTCACTTGACCATGGCTCAAAATTACGAGGTCCTTCGTTAGTAGCCCTAATGTTGCTGTGTAGTGCGCCTTTGTACACTCACTCACTAACACTAACTAAATAATCAACTTCCTTAACTACTAAGGACACATGGCAGTTGTTGTGACGGTGGTTCTAAGGTATAACAACACTCTTACATTGACTAACGTTTTACAATCAAATTTAAATATTCTATGTTAGAGATTTCAGTGGAATAGAGCTCAACGCACACACAGTATTATGCACAAAGAAGCTCTTCAACCTCTTTTCTTGGAGTAACATTTGTATGTAAATAAATATACCGTAAAATCCAGCGTATAACGCTCACCTATACTTTCAATCTGCAATTTTTAATTTTTAGGTATATTCGCGTCGTACAGTATATTCGTCGTTACCCTTTTTTTTTTTTTTTTTTTTGCGAGAAAATCTGAAATATACTCTTATGTTTTGAAGTCATTTATTGGAGGTATTATTCCAAGTTTCAGAAAAAAAGAAATAGTATATTTCTAGCACACTACAACCGTTTAAGTTCATAAAGAATGTCATTTCTATCAAAAAACAGTATTTCGATCTATGTATATAGTGGTCTATCTTATTATTATTTTTAAAACTCTCGTTTTTATACTTGGCGTATAACGCGCACCCGTAAATTAAAAACTTATTTTTTATGTTAAAAGTGCGCGTTATACGCGGGATTTTACAGTAATTATTTTAGTTTTCAAATATTTTATTTAAAAAAAACCTTAGAGAAAGAGAAGCTTATTTTTTAGAAATTCAATGTTTTAAGTGTAAAAATATGAAAAGGGAAGGGGGGGGGGATTTAGATCTAAATTTCCTTCCTTCCTTCCTCAGTGGCACGACAGCCCAGGATGGGCTTTGGCCTTCTCAAGAAGCCTTTTCCAGGCTAGCCTTCTTCCTGCCAGTGTTCTCGAATACCTAGTTCTCAAAACTAGGAGATCTTTTTCTAGGCCATCTATCCATCTGAGATTTGACCTGCTCTTTCTTCGTGTGCCGATTGGTTGAGCATTGATGACTTATTTAGAGGTGTAGTAGATCTGTATTTACATTATGTAAAATGTGAAAAAAGAGATTTAGACCTGTTTTTATACGTTTTGTAAGTCCTACAAGTGTTTTTCTTTAAATTTTAATAAAGTTGTAATTTTTTTCTACCAAACACTGCGTCTAAATTTATATTAACTTTCCCTGTGTTTTTTATCTAATAAAATAATGATTTGTTTCCGAATATAAATGACCTTATAGTTCAAATACAATTCTGTATTGGTTCAGTTACAGCACATTAATAATTACAACTCTATTTTAGACAGCATATTTTCGTCTATTTAACATTACAAATATTTGCAAGCATTATTATTTTTATTTATTGTTATTATCCTGTATCATGTTTTGTTCCTATTTCAATGCTCCTACTGCTTGCATCCATGTATTATTTACTTGTAATATTTCGATTTGTAACGATACTCTTTATTATAAAAAGTTATTTTATATTGATAAGGACCAGGGACTTCTACTTAAGTCCCTGAGCCCGTACTCAAAAGTAAATAGGCCTTGGGCCCCTACCCAAATGTAGGTCCCACCTATGACCCATAAAAGTAGACAGGGTATCGCATACATTGCCAAATACTCGTGCGAACAATAATCCGAAACAAATAAATGAGCATGACTTACAATCGCACAAACTGGATCTACCGACTGCCGCCTTTTAACTAAATGAGTAATGATGGTGTATGGTGTTAGCCCAGGCCTGTGTGTGGACAATAGTCATCACATGTAGCCGGTTTACATATCTTTCGAAATTCCCAGTTTTTGGTAAATACAACCGACAATAACATTTGACCGTTGAAATTATTCGAATTATGATCTTATTAAGGCTGAGTCGAGGACTAGACGAGACCCTCATTGCGGCCGAGGCCATGGACTCGGTCCCATGCCTTAAAACGTCCCTGAGGGTTGCAACATGTTTTATTAAAATAGCTAAGAAAATAAACAGTGTGTCAATTGAATCAGATTTTCACAAACAATATTTTTCTAATTAAATCTACAGTTACTCGCATTTCTCGAAATTGTTTAATAGAGAAACTACAACACTATGTTTTCTTTAATATCTTTATATATCAAAATCTTCTGTGCATGTGTATGTGACTAAACTCCTCCTAAGCGGCTGGACCGATTTTGATGAATTTTTTTGTGTGGGTTCAAGTGGATTCGAGAATGGTTTAGATTCACAATTATGGTTCGATATCGCAATTAGTTAAAAAAATATTAATTAAAAACATTACAAACATTCAATTCAATAGTCACCTGCATTGTTGTAACAATGATATAAAAATGACGTAAATTGGCGTCGAAAATCGATTTTCAGCCAAATTGGCCAAACCGGGTCTTCATTGCTACAAAAATGCAGACGATTCATGCTTTTTAGCGTTTTTTATTAATATCTCTTCAAATAATCTTTATATATATAATTCTTCTGTGCGTGTGTTTGTGTGACTGAACTCCTCCTAAGCAGCTGGACCGATTTGGATGATATTTTTTGTGTGGGTTCAAGTGGATTCGAGAATGATTTAGATTCACAATATTCAGTCAGCTATCGCAAAAATGCGCCAAAATTATGTAAGGGCATGCGATTGTTTATAAAAAAAATCATGGGCAATATTCTTGATGCTACTTTTTGAGCGGCAAACTTCAAGGTGAAGTTGTACTTTTACTACAGATCCCAATGATTCTTTGAGACTTACCTACCTATTCAAATTTCCAATTCGCTTGGCATTTGCTATGACCATTAATAAGTCACAAGGTCAAACAATGACAATTTGTGGCTTAGATTTAGAAAAAATTTACTTTTCGCACGGCCAATTATATGTTGCATGCCCGAGGTTTGGCAAACCATCGCATTGGTTTGCTTATACCCCTCAAGGATTAACCTAAAACATTGTACATTCAATGGCATTACGATAAATTTATTTTTTGTGCAGTAAAAAAATATACCTGTTGCAAAAATACCTCGAGTTTTATCTTTTTTACCCTTTAATCAAAACGTTATAAAGTTTCTATTCAACTTAGTTCACAGTAAATACATATTCACACGCAATCGATAGGTGTCGAATTGTGTTAACTGTACATGTGATGATGTCAGATATTGTAATAACTTTCTTTGTAAAAAAAAATTCATCAAAACGGTCTAGATTGTTACAACTTATTCAAAACAGTTTGTAATTTTCGGATTTAAGACGTGTGTGTGCAGGACAACGTCTGTCGGGACCGCTAGTTTTCTGTATAAATAATTTTATAAAAATAATTACATGAAAATCTATATAGAGATACGAAACTGTAAGTAAAAATTTAAAGAGAGTAAAAATACACTTAAGAGCAATCACTTTTATATAATCAAGCCTTCGTAACTCAGACTGAAAAAAGAAGGGGACTTAAGTATTATCGCAACCGGACTGGCGACATATATGATACGAAGCACATGGGTGCTAATTCAGGGTGTACAACACATGCGAAATCGGGGTTGCCAACTTCGCGAGCTGTCATTAACGTTGGCATCGTTGCGATAGTACGTAATAAATTTATTACAGAATCACAAAAAATTTTTCTTTCTTTTTTTATAAAGAGATTTCATTTTTTTCTAAAAAGGAATGCCAAACTTCGAGTTAATGACTGAACTTGATAGTTGGCACAGTTGCGATAGACCGCAAGTATCGAAAAAATTTTTAAAAAGCATCAAGAAAGACTAAAACAGCAAAACTACATATTTGCAATGAGTCTTATTCAAAATTTGTTTCCTCTTGTTTGCGGTTTTTAATATTTTTTTAACTGAATCTTTAAGAAAATTCACCTTTGAATTTATACGCCAATATACACATGTCTAATATATAAATTTACTACAATATATCACTTTCTTTGTACATGTGAATACAATCTAAGATGGCCTGCTTACAATCTCTTTTACCTGTATATATATAGATTTAGTTGTAAACTACCTTCTCCAAGTAAACAACAATTTTAATAACTCGTTATTCTCACCCAATTAGATTATAACTTATGGTATCCGACTACGTTTGGAACCGTCATTTTGCAAAACCGTGTAAATGGATAATATTTATGATATTTAGCGTCACTTAGATTAGTCAATGTATATAAAATTGGGTTAAGAATAGTATTATACAATAAAAAATTATTTAAGTACAATATTTTGACAAAAAATGAACATAGAATGATACATTTTCAAAATATTCTCCTTTTGTGAAAAATGCTCCTATATTATATAATAATATTTTGCCTGTATTCAGCTCAGACCTCTGTACAGAGGTTCAACTAGAATTTTTGAAAAGCATAACTTGGAAGTCGGTTTATCCATGTTTTACGAAAACAAAAGGGATAAATTTTAAGAAAATACGCCGATAATTATTTCAAATAGTTGTAATTCTGAAAATAATGTGTATTTTTCAAAAATCATAGTTGAGCCTCTGTACAGAGGTCTGAGCTATATACAGGCAAAATATTAATACAATAGAAGCATTTCTTACAAAAGGAGAACATTTGGAAAAAAGGTTATTCTAAGTTAATTTTTTTCCAAAATATTGTATTTAAATAATTTTTTTTTTGTTATAATGTCCTTAAAACAATTTTATACATGTATTCTAATCTAAGTGACACTAAATATCATGAAAATTTTACATTTCTGCGCTTTTGCAAAATCATGGTTCCGAACGTAATCCGATACCTTAATCGATGTTACCTTCAACATCTAACCGTAAGGCCCGAGTTACTTTTCTTTCCTAGAATGACAACATCATATTTCAAATTCCTCTAATTGTATTTGTGTTCAGTGACAAAATTGTTCACTAAGTAGATACTACTTCTCAGTTCATGTAAAGATAATTTTTTTGTTCTGTTTCAGAGCGTAGAGAGAGAGAGAGAGAGATGACTATATATATATATAGGAGCCATGATCTACATACATATATATATATATATTTAACTAAACGTGTCATGAAAAGGAACTAAAGGCAGTACATTTTTATGGCCTCGAATTCACTATCAACCCCCTCTGCAACTACAGAAATCCTGCAGTTTAATTTCGTAAGCAAGCGGCAGCTGTGATCAGGAGATTCTTTCCGTAAATGTGTCGATGAATTGAAAAAAATATTGAGATTGGTGTTTCCGACCTCGCGGATTATGCAAGAGCTTTTTTCGCGCATGCGCGATTACTGCAGGGTTTTCCCCTCCACCTAGTGAAAGCGGGAAAGAGTGAAAAAGACCAATAAACCTTAGCAATAGCTTTGAAATGCATAATTTATGTTTAAATGCGGTAAAAATACTAGGGCTCGTTTTGTGAGTGAAATTATAAATATATTTTTTAAGTGAGCGTGAGTGAAACAATAATTATATCCTTAAAGTGGCGTAGTCATTCATTAAAACTTAAAGATTTTTTTTTAAAGTATTTTTCAATATCATCCAATAAGAGGAATCTTCTTCGATAAGGTAAGTCAGGTTTGGACTTCTTTTTACGCATGTATTGATAACTATGAGAGTAGAAAATCGAAGTATGCTCGGTTATATGAAAAACGATCATTGGTACTTTCGTATTATCGCAACCTATTGGTGACATTTTAGAAACGCGAAGCACATGATTGCCAATTTCACCGTATACGACACATACAAAATTGGAGTTGTCAATCTGGCGAGCTATCTTGAACGTTGGCGATTGTTGCGATAATATTTTACCCGAACATTTTAACATTGATTTAATATTGTTTTTGGTATTTTCGTATTACCGCCGGAGACGTCTTAAAATTTCTTGAGGCCCGGGTTCCTACTCAAAAATAGGCCCTGGGCCCCTACACAAATGTAAGCCCCACCTATAAACTCTGAAACTAGATAGCATGCGTTGTCAAATATTCATACAAACACTAACTCGAAACAAATAAATGCGCATGACGTACAGTCGCACAAACCGGCCTTACCGACTGTTGCCATTTGACTGAAAGAGTAATGGTGTGTGGTGGTAGGCCTATGTTTGTACGTGGACGATTGTCATGACATATAGCCAGTTGATATATCGTCCGAAATTCCCAGTTTTGGGGCAATACAATCGGAAAAAAACATTTGACCGTTGAAATTATTCGAATCATTATGTTATGAAGGCGGAGGCGAGCCCCATTGAGGCAGAGGCAATGGGCCCAGGCCCAGTTGGGCGATGCCTTAAGACGTCCCTGATTATCGCAACCTATTGGCGACACTATATGAAACGAAGCACGTGATTGCCAATTCAGCGCATACGACGCATGCGAAATTGGGGTTGCCAACTTGGCGAGTTATCTTGATTGTTGGCGATTATTGCGATAATAAGAAAGCACCTTGTTTTTAAATCGTAAATCCCGCATATATATATATACGTACAGTAGCTCTCAAATTTGAGTGCACATCTCTCATTTTCTTAATTAAAGGCTTAAAACAATATTATTAAGTTTTCATTTGAGTTGAATATTTATAGGAATCAAAAATACACAGTAAAAGATGGATTAGATCAAGAAGCTATAAAGAATCGAATATATTTTAATAAACAAAAGTTTTACATTATGGCTGTAAATTTCAGCTACAAAACTGAATATACACTCGAAAATACTACGATTTCGTGTACAAAAGATCAACCAATTTCGCCAAATGAAAAACATCACCAATTCAAAAGATGTCAAATTCTGTTATCACTGTTATTACTGTCTTCGAACATGCGCTAAAACGATTTCCTCTATTAGCTGTGTATCGCGGCATCGGGCGACGTCTTTTGATTTGACGAAATTGGTCGACAGTATATAATACGAAAGTACCCAATATTCTTACCACAGTTTTATTTCTTTAAGATACCAATATTTGATTTACAGACGTTAAAGAATTGTTTTGGTTGTAGAAATGAGCTTCTGAATTCAAATAACTATTGAAATTCGGAAAATTGCCATTCAAATAGAAGAATCAAAGCATGAATAACGGTTACGTGGAACAATTATCTAGAAACCATACTTGTTTCAAAATAATTAGATGCCCATAACGAGTTCTGTTACTCACACACAATATTAATTAGCTAAAAAAAAGGAATAAAAACAATTGCTTTCTTAAGTTATTATATATAAAAAGATTTCACTTGACAACGCGCTCTTTGCATTATTTATACACGATACACAGGGACTGCACCGCACTGAAGATAATTGTGAAACCAATCACATAGATTCGGCCGAAAATATGTGTCAATAATTCTAAGAAGTCCTTGGATGCGGTATTAATACTATGACAGTTATTCTTAAAATTTTAAATTTAGATTTTGAAGGTTGTGGTCAGGGCCGATCCTAGGGTATCGGCCGCCCTCGTGCAAACACCTAATGTGCCGCCCCCCTAGAGAACTTTTCATATTTTGACTAATACTTAACGTTGACGTTAAAAAATCATCTACTTATATAGGAATAAAAAGTAAAACACATTAATAATAACTCAAATAAAATTTGAAGTGCAGAACTTCATCTTTTGGCCAGGTAATGAGTTATAATAGCGACAAAATGCTTTAACAAAATAATAAACTCTAACAAAAATATAACCTTTAAAATAAAAATAAACATTTTATAATTATAACTG
>BMAV01022186.1:12559-26588 GCA_019973955.1 Trichonephila inaurata madagascariensis | reverse complement strand
TGCCATGGTCCGATACCTTAACCACTGGGCTACCGCAGCCCTAAAACCTCTGAATGCCATCGTAACGGAACTTAATTTTTCACTCTTTAACACTGATATTGGCATCTTTGAAATGCTGGATTTAAAAAAAATAAAGAATTATGGAGCTAAAACTTCGAGCGTCTTTGGGCCGATTTAGAGCTATTGGAGAGAAATAAATGTGAACTAAGTTTGTAACACAAGTGGTCTGCTTTAAAAGATCTGAAGGGAAGATATGTTGATTTATTAACTCTTGGAATAGTATTCCTGACTCATATGATCAACTGAAAAAACTAACGTTTACTGTTCTTTCCTTATTTGGGTCTACATATTTATGTGAACAATCATTTTCAAGCATGAAAAATATCATGAGTAAATTAAGAAATCGGCTTATCGATGAGAACTTGGAATCGTGCCTCAAATTAAAAACTACATCCTACAAACTTGACTTACCCTTGCTTACCTAGGAAATGCAAGGACAATGTTCACATTAGTGGAGTATTTGTAATTTTTAAGAATACCTTTTATATTATTTTTCTAGTGATATATTTTTAAATTAATATTATTATCTTTATACAAATATGATACCAAGTTTTATTTAATTTACTGTTAGTAACACTTATTTGGCAAAGGAAAGCTCGAGAGTGTACTTTTAATCCTAATTATTTCCGTAATAATGTCTCCTACAAAAGCAAAGCATATGTTAAAAAAAAATGGCTCTTTGAAAAAATTTCAACTGTGTATTATATATATTTGGCTGTTTTGAATGTCAAGGTTGCCGACCACAGATCTAGAGGAATTCTCTTCTTCCCTTTTCGGAGCGTTTCACCTCCCCTTGTTGCCACAGGCGTGAAGAGTGGCTTCGGTAGCCGAGTAGTATAGGTATCGGATAGTGGCTTGCCTTGTCACGAGTTCGAACCCAGTACCACTAAAGACCCGCCGTGTAGGGCAGCGATGCACGTTAAATCTGTCGAGAGCTGAAACGTCCTCCCGTTGGTGTGGTGTGGTAGTTAGGAGAGGGGGTGCCAGCTCAGGTGTCGTCCACGTTACTTGACCGTGGTTCAAATTTACGTGGTCCGTCGCCAAAAGCCCTCATGTAAGTGAACAGTGGATGTTAATATTCAGTCAATCAGGCGAGAAGAGAAACCTCAGGCTTTCTTTCGTCATCTGGTCGTTCACTCCTCCGCACATACCCCTCTTTCTCCATTCGCAACACTAGTTCTATTCCAAAATGCTGAGTTCGTGTAAAAATGTAGTACAAAGCCCCCTACGCTTTTACCTCAATGACATTAATTTTCTCGTTAGTCATTTTATTCTTATATCAAGAATTTTTTTTTTTTTTTTTTTTTTTTTTGGTGTAATAAATTAAAAATCGTGTGTTTTTTTTTTGAAACTGTGATTTATTTTTTAGTTCGATCTACAATAAAAGCATGCTTTTTTTAGTTTTTTAAACTATCATTTATTCATTGATGAATTTATCCTTGAATCTGATATTTGGAACCGGAATTACGGGGCTGCTGGAGTTAGTCTTGCTCTTCAATGGATATTAAGTAACGGGTCTGAAGGGTGTTTATTCTCGCCGTTTACGGGGCCTCGAATGAGTCCGGTATCGTTAGATCTAAAGATTCCGTCTCTATAGATACAGGTCAAACTAATAAAAGTGTGTTAAGAAGAAATATTAAATATCTATCGTATTATATATCATCTTTTAGACGTATTGCTATGATGTTAATCCGTATAATCACTTTCAAATGTATTGATTTATAAAAATATTTAGCAGTTAGAACATAAATTTTTTTTTCACATGCACGAGTCTTTTTTTATTTCCATTTTCAGAAAAACTGGACAATAGTTTATATTATAAGAAATTGCTGACGCAAAAAAAAACGTTTTCGCTTTTAGGGTTACTCTTAATCTTTTAGTAGTCAAATCTGGAAATTGGATCTGGCATTAGTCTCCAAACCTGGAAATGGTATATAGAATTAGTCGCCAAACTTGGAAATGGTATATAGAATTAGTCGCCAAATATGGAAATCATTATTCTTGATGATCCTGATCAGAACAATGGAACAAAATTATGAAATTATTGCATTGTTATCGGTCCTTGACAAGTGTGCAAAATTTCGAATTAATCTGACCTTTTAAAGTGGATAAAAATCAAGCTTAAAGATTCCTTTTCATACAAGTGAAATTGATAAAAGCATGTTAAAAATGCGCGATAGAGTCGTCTGCTGATCCCTAGAAAAATTAAGTTGGTGACACCAACGAGATTTTCCCCCAAAATATACTAAGGGTGAGCAAGGGCTATTCTCCAAAGAGCATTTATTTCTAACCTTTTAACAGAGGAGAGTTCGGCAAAAGTTAGACAAGTGTCACCCCACAATGTGTCAGCAGTGGCAGACTTGGCCAAACTATCGGCTATCTCGTTACCATTCAGTTATATATGGTGTGACATCTCTCGCGTTCTTCTTCTAACATAACTCCTACGTTCTTTGACGGCCACGATTAATGGCAAAACTTTTCCAACCCAATTCCAAGAGGAAAAACGAAGCAACAATGCAAATAAGATAACCTTTAAAAGGATAGAAAGTTTAGTGAGAAAGGATGGCAATCTTAGAGAAAGCTTAGTGTGGAGCAGTTGGAATTGTATTTAGACGGCCTACTCAAGAATCACGGAGACGCCCACCCTCGCTAATATTTATAAAGAGGAACGATTGCACACGAGCACATAAGTCTACCTGAAGGTATCAGAATCGTTGAGTCTTCAACCAAGGTAGGAGGATTATATTCTGAACGATAGTTTAATATTGAAGCGAGATTAGGTAGATAATTAGTTATATTTTGATAAGTGACCTAGTTGTGCGATCTGACTTAAGTAAATCGGCATACTTTGGTTTATTCTCACTTAATATAAGTTTGTTCGTTATATAAGTAATTTAAGTTAAATTCTTAATAAAAGTTGTATTAAGAATTATAGAATGTCTCATCCTTCCGATAATCCCACACCTCTAACTTACGCGGAACCCCCACGACATAGATATCGACAGATGGCTATGTCACAATGGGAATGAAAACAGTATGAAAAAAAGAAACAAAAGTGAGAAATTTGCAGTAAGTTTTATACAAAGTATTATATTGTGGTTATGCAACTTTTTTATTTGTTGCATTTATTTGATATTTCGTGGGTACAATGTTTTTGAAAAAAATATTTTTACTCGTGGTGTATGTGGATTGTCACTTTCAGATATGTAGTTAAAAATTCATAAAATGATTTTTCCAAAAGTGAAACAGGATTTAAGTATTATGAGATATGAGATCACATGCTATTCAGATTAAAGAATTTGATTTGATACTTCTACTTAAGGTATCCGACTACGTTCGGAACCGTGATTTCTCAAAGGCGTATAAGTGGATAATATTTATGATATTTAGTGTCACTTAGATTAGAAAATGCATATAAAATTGTTCTAAGAATAGTTTTACAATAAAAAATTATTTAAGTACAATATTTTGACAAAAAATGAACATAGAATGACCCATTTTCAAAATATTCTCCATTTGTGAAAAATGCTTCTATTATAATAATATTTTGCCTGTATATAGCTCAGACCTCTGTACAGAGGCTCAACTAGAATGTTTGAAATATATAACTTAGAAGTGGGTTTATCCATGTTTTATACGACACAACAGAGGGGATAAATTTTAAGAAAAAAACGCCGATAATTATTTCAAATGGTTGTAACTGAAAATAATGTGAATTTTTCAAAAATCATAGTTGAGCCTCTGTAGAGAGGTCTGAGCTATGTACAAGCAAAACATTATTATAATAGAAGCATTTTTCACAAAAGGAGAACATTTTGAAAAAAGGTTATTCTAAGTTAATTTTTTGCCGAAATATTGTATTCAAATATTTTTTGGTACCAAAATGTCCTTAAAACAATTTTATGCATGTATTCTAATCTAAATGACACTTAATATCATGAAAATTATCCATTTATGCTCCTTTTTAAAATCACGGTTCCGAAAGTAGTCGGATACCTTAAAGAAAAAAAGTTTTTATATAAGGAGTTATTAAAGTCGGATACCTTCTCTCAAATAAAAAAAGTTATTAAGTTATTCTGTTTAAAAAATTTTTTTTAGTCGAAGAGGTAGATGTGTAGCCAGTTACAGATATCGAATTCAATTTTTAACGTAGTAATGAGCGATTACTACATGAATATAAGCATTAATTGAATCACTGAAGCTGTAGAACATGAATGTCTTAACTACGACCATTTGAGGGCCACATT
Source organism: Trichonephila inaurata madagascariensis (assembly GCA_019973955.1). Taxonomy (NCBI): domain Eukaryota; kingdom Metazoa; phylum Arthropoda; class Arachnida; order Araneae; family Nephilidae; genus Trichonephila; species Trichonephila inaurata. Next base: position 22,281 of record BMAV01022186.1, on the reverse strand, counting down.
GTAACAAAAACAAAACAAAACAAAACAAAAAAACCTTGGTTACACATACAATATTTTTTTCACAACAAAGTGAAACAAAAATTAACTCTACGTAGTTTTATGAAAGTAAATTAATTTCCTTTTATTATATATTTTTTTAAAATTTGGATTAGATATATATAGGTACTTATTTGTTTTAAATTTGTAAAAGTTTCGTTTCATTTAGTTTAGATTTCATAAAGCTTCAAAAATTTCAGATTAATGAGATGGATGAATTTGCTTTTTTGAACAATCAAATCAATATCGGGTTCAATACAGGAGGTTCCAGGTTTTCTTTTTTTTTGTATGCTTCATTTTTGAAAATAGTTGTTCACAAATATAGGTACTGTCAAATGCTGAAGACGTTAATAAAGCGTTGAAGGAGGGAAGGTTCGTTCAGGGTACCTTCCGTTCCGAACGCGAGTACTTAACCCATCACGCCAAAACGATCGTCTTCGCGTGATGTTGGAACTATAGTTCATATAGATATCACACCGCCACATACTCCCCTGCCAGTGTTTCAGTGAATAGGCGAACAAACGATACCATATTCGTAGCGAGTATGCAAGCAGTTGCGTCACTTGGTGCGTTGCGTCATTCGTGCGAAACGGCTTTGTGAATTAACGGCTTATTTGCGTCAATGTTTGACGGCTTGGTTGCTTTTGCGGTGGATAGATGGCACCACGACAGCGGCGCGTGAAGGGTGCGATTCCTTTGCACGGCCAGGGTCACCAATGAAGGAGGAAGGTTCGTTCTGGGTACCTTCCGTTCCGAACGCGAGTACTTAACCAATCACGCCAAAACGATCGTCATCGCGTGATGTTGGTACTAGTTCATATAGATATCACACCGCCACAGCGTGATTGTGATGATCAGGATATGTATCGCGGGGTAGGTAATCTATATAAAACTCCGGTAAAGAAATATTCCCAAATTTTTCTTTCAATTGAATGTCACTTTCCAGCTCAGTGCATTTTATTTGAAGGTAATTTATTTATTTCTAGAGAAGATGGGGAAGAAAATATGTTTTTAAATACTCTTCATTTTTTTGATAAAATCTTTAAATTTACTTTCAAACTCTTCAATTAAATCCAAAATTAATGCAGCCTATTTTGTGCAACTCACAGGTTTATGCCAAAACCCTGAAATGTGTCGCAAATCTTTTACTTTTATTTAACTGTGCCAAAATTTCAACTTTATTTCAAACGTTGTTATTGTTTGGAACATATTATTAATAAATTGATTTTTTCCTTGAAGTCTCAAATTTAAATCATTAAAATGTTCTGTTAAGTCTACTAGAAAAAGCTAAAAATAAAACCCAAAATTCGTCTTCAAATTCCGTCACAGGTTTCCCTTTTATTTCCATAAATATTTTTATTTCAGTTTTCAAATCGTAAAATTTTTTGAGCATTTTCCCTTTACTGAGCCATCTTACTTCTGCATTATAAATAACATTTGTAAATTCAGTGCCCTTTACTTAAGAAACTCTTGATATTGTCTATGAATACGTCTCTTTGCTCTTATAATGGTTTTTATATAACAACCTAAATAAATACTCTTTACATTTTTTAAATTTTTCCACATAAATTGCCCTGATGTGCAATGCAATAATAAGATGTTTTATATATTTAAAGTTTATTTCAATCAATTGTCAACAAATCGGTTATAAATGAAAAATATTGCAAATATTTATTTTTTTAAAGAAAAATATGTAAATTTAAATACAATTCAACCTGTTTTTGTGCGATAGATAGGGACCGCATAAGAAAATCGCACAAAAAAAATATTCTAAAATTTCAAAAATTCTTACATATGACAAACTAATTCGTGGAAATACTACAAAAAACTTTTTTTATGCAGTGGATAGGGACCGCATAAAAAAGTCGCATTTATAAAATATGCCAATTATTTACGAAATTTATGTAAGAGTACTTCCATAACAAAATAAATAATAAAATATTACACATGGAAACATTTTAAAAACGTATAGTTTCTCATTGTGTATATGGATAAGTCTTTAAAATGTACATACATAATTTATCGCTACTCATCGTAATCCAAAGTCCTGTAATGAATAAGTTCAAAATCGCTTTCGTCACTTGAAGGTGCAATTTCAATTGATTTATTTTTTGACAACATAAAGTAAGAGATAAGTTTTTGTGACGAAGGACAGGTGGTCAGTTGCTTGTAAATGTCACGATAACCAGCTATACATGATTAAAGCCCTTTTTGGAATTTTATACTCCTTTCTTAACTGGTATCTATTTGAAGAAAATGCTTTTCCAATTTGTTAGAAAGCTGTATCTCTGCATATTTTTATCCGCTTTCAAAGAATCTGGCTTCTTGTCCGTCTTCATAATTTATCAAATTATTGATAATGTCACTGTCATTGAAAGTTTCGTCTTCAATCAAGCGCCGGCTGCTGGAGCGTTGAGAGAAAGCAACTGAATGCGCATTGTCGGGAGACTGTTTATAACAAATGAACAGAGCGTCTTGAAGTGCCTACATTTCAGTGGAGTAACGTACACCACAGCATCACGGGGGGGGGGCCAGGATTCTAGGCGCCCAAAGCTTGACTTACTCTAAATACGTACTTACCCAATTTATAAAACATTAAAAGCAAAACCTGACTTTCAGGGGGGTCCTAACATTTTTCGTTACACCACTGGTAAATAGATAGAAAACATTACAGTGGCGCCAAAGCCATTGAAATTCATACACCGCATAGAAAAATTTCACACAAAAATAAAATAGCACAAGAATAAAATCGCACAAAAAGGAAATCGCATAAAAAAAGACCGCACAAAAACAGGTTCGACTGTATTTTTATTATTTGCGTTTGGGCCACACTTTAGACAAGCATGCTTTAGAATAAAGGGGTAAGAAATTTCAGCGAATAATATTATTAGTATTCAAATAAAATAGTGGCCCAGTGGTAGCGTATCGCGCTTCCACACCACAGGTCGAGGTTCTATCCTCTGGCTGGACAAGGTTAACTCGGTCTTTCATCCCTCCTACAGTGGGGCGATAAATGAGTACCAAGCTTGCTTGGGGACTTAAACAATGGGGGTCTCGCTTTTCAGACTGACCACCTGATCGGGACACCTGCTCATGCACCTCAGCGCCCAATGTTCACGTATACTGGGATGGGCTGTTGCGCCACTGTGAATATGAGTTATCCAAATAAAATAAAACATACGATCATTGATGAGAATAATCTAGAGGAAAAAAAAGAGTGTGTGTGCTTATATTTTGTAATGTTTGTTCATGTATGTAATGTTATAATGTTTATAATGTAATTTATAATGTAATGTTATTTCAGTGATTAGTTCGTGAATAAAAAAAGGGGGATATTATATTATAGTATTGACATATAAAATTATTTAATCATATGTCTGTACTCAGAAAGTAATATTTTCTGCTAAATATACATATTTGTTAATTAGTTGTATTCTAAGAAGGAAACAATAGGTTTATGGTTACTGAAATAGGTTATAAATACTTTAGATTCAAAATTATTTAAATATCTAAAAAAAAACTCCGTCAAGCATTGTTCCGAACTTTGTTGTACTTTCATCTGGATCATTTGACATAATTAAATTTAATTTTGATTTTAAAAAAATCTATTAAAGGCTCTGATTTGTCTTTTGAAAAAAATCTACATTAAAATCCCCACTTAAAATAATAGGCAATTTGTTCACACAGAAGAGTTGATCCGGTTTCACACACAGTGTAGGCAACTAAATTTTTGTGAATGAATTCGATAATTTTCTTTACACTTTGATTGTGTGAAATATCAATAGTAATCATTAGAATTATTTGTCTATTTTCTGCTCTATATTTCGCTGCACGTATTTCTCCGATACATGCCTCATTAAACCCAAATGATTCAGTAGAAAGAATACTGTCATTCATTCTTCGTATAAGAGGTGGCGAACCCCATTTAGTGGAAGCAAGGAACTTCACTTTCGTGGAATATTAGTGGGGGACAAACTACCGCGTTTCGCGTTTTTTGGGAGTAGTGGAGGGAGGGGGATAACATTTTACAACTCTATACTTCTCTTGACATCAAGAGTGCCCCCCGCCCCCCGAAAAAATTGCCAACTTTTTCAAAAAAGTCTTTATATCAAACTTGTTCCTTCATTTTTCGACTATCTATCGCCATTAAAATTTCTTCATTGCTCTATTTTGAATAATTATTTAAGCATATATTGCCAAATGTAATGAATATTTTTTTAAAAATGAAAATGCAGGTATGTTATAGTTTACAGAAGATGAATTAAACGAATGCGAGACATTCCACATTTCATGTAATTCCAGATATGCTTCTGTTATGCATGTAAAGCAAGATAATCGGCAATCAACTTTAAGATATTTTAACTCGAATTTTTTCGATATACAAATTAAAAATAAAATATTACGTTGAAATGATTTTCATAACAATATCTGTGAACATTTTTAAACCTCTATCCAGAGGTCTCAAATATTTTGCCCCTTCGACATTTTCTGAATCGAAATTGATTTTTTTATCTACAACAAATCTATATTTGTAATCGTAGCATTCGAATTTTATATTATGAAGGCAATAACCCGCTATCTACTTTAAATTTGATACTCTTCTATTGAAATATCATCTAATTTATTTTTAAATTTCCTAGGTATTGTCCCTTTTGAAGTTTGCTTCAACTGTTCATCTTTTGGGAAACAAAAAACCGAAACGTATGGTTGCCATGTTTATTATAGATGAGCAGTTGGGCACACAACAACAACGATGAATTAGTATAAAATGTGGGCAGATTTAGGTTATGTAATTAATAACTTTTTTAATTAAGATTTGACAGAATAAACAAAACACTGATTTCCCATTTAAACACTAATATCTCATATAAAACAAAATATCTTAAATTTATACATAATTAGGGATGTTGGCATAAATGCATCAATTTATTATATCATGCCCTCAAAACTAAAAAGAAAAAAATTCACAATAATGACACAAGAATAAAGTTATACAAAAATATAAATATCCTACCTTTCTCTATAGTTATTCCTACTAATATATCTTGAATAATAAATACACAGGGGAAAATGAATTAATTAAATAAGCATACAAGAAGGAAGACTGAGTACTAAAAAACCCGGGGAGAACGTCCTTCTTTTAGTCACGTGATTTCTTTTTAGGGGTGGACAATTTTGTTGGAACAAGTTTTCCGAATACAGGCGAAAAAAGCCGAATGAACGTTACATTCTCGAGCGTGACGTTCATTCAAGTTCACTCTCCAGCAAATCGTGCCAATAGAAGTTATCACTTCAAAAAGTCAACTGTTTTGAAACAAAATTCGACATCAGAGCGAATTGCACTATATATCTCTGATTTAAATAGATTTATTTTAATGTTTAAATTCATGCAGTGCTTAAAACTAAAGTTCAATTTCATTATTATTTCAAAGAAATACATATTTCAATTCATTATCATTTGGTTCAAAATTTTTAAATATTGGTTTCAAGTTTTTATTGTCATTTCAATAAGATTTGATTTTTGTTTATAATAGCTCAAAACGAAAGCATCTTTCAATGAGTTTTTTCTTATCTCCCAAGGACCCCGATTTGATGGACAAAGGCTGACGAGTATGGCTTATTGCTAATTGTTACTTTCCTTCCAATACCTACTTTAGGTTTCGGTAATATTTTAGGACTATGCTATCAAAGAATTCTCAAATTTGTTCAATTTATGAAACAGGTAATCAGCGGAACACTCTAGACCATCAACTTCTTTTCCCGCCGGGCCACATACATCTGACAACTATTTCACACTGGCCATAACAACAGGAGCAAATATACGTGGGAGGTTGGGGGGGGTAAATATACTCATGTCCAAAATTAAGGTAACAAACATGTTTTTTCGTCATTATTTTAAAATGCCTCACGAAAAACTCATAGAATTTGTATTTTATATATTTTGAAGACGGGTAGTACAATATCAACCTTCAGTTTAGGAAAAAAAAGTTGTTTATCGTTAGTTTTTGCAGAATTACTGGATTGAGACTGTTCAAACGTATGGGAATTTTCACTCCAGTTTTGTGTGAATATTATATTAAAACAAACAAGTTAGTCTGCAGTGAGAATGACTTATCATAATCGTTTAGATGATGCCTTGAGATGGAGAAACTTTGGCAATCCTGAAGTTGGCCAGTGTGTAACGGAGGAGGCTCGATGGTTACAAGTGTCTGAAAGTTGTCTCCCGGTAATGAAATCAATTCCAAATAAGTGGTACTGTCGCCAGGAAGGTTGACCATGATCGACAGAAGGCATCGACATCTGGAGAGGATCGCTACCGGGCATTCAGCGCACGACGGCACAGGCGGACAATGGCTCCTCAGCTTGCCCGTGACCTTGCTGCTGCGTCTGGAAGAAGAATTTCCATTCTAAAGCCGCATTCACACCAAGGCGTACAAACGTCGAGTGTTAAGCGTCTAGCCAATCAGAGTCTTCCTCTCGGCCAAAAAGAAGTCTTTGATTGGCTAGACGCTTAACACTCGACGTTTGTACGCCTTGGTGTGAATGAGCTTTAACAGTCTACAGCCGTCTTGCTGAGATTGGCCTTTACACCCGACGTCCAGTGTGGTACGTCTCTTTGACTACATCCAGCAGGAAAGAACGGATACTGTGCAGCTGAAAACATTAATCGTGAACAACACAAGAATGGAGGCATGCTCTTTTCAGTAAAGCCGCTTTCACACCAAGGCGTACAAACGTCGAGTGTTAAGCGTCTAGCCAATCAGAGACTTCTTCTCGGGCGAGAGGAAGACTCTGATTAGCTAGACGCTTAACACTCGCGGCTTAATGAGTCGAAATGGACCAGAACCCCGTCGAGTTTTCTCCTGGAGAGAAATTGGAGCTCGCTTTCATCCCTCCTACGTAACAAAAATCGACAGATTTGGTGGCAAAGGAAACCTTGTGTATGGTGGCATACTGTTGGGCAGTCGCACACCACTGTACGTTTATGATGTGGGTACTGTCAGCTCACAGCGCTATAGGGAAGAGATCCTGGAAGCATACGTGAGGGAATTTTGGGTGCTAAAGGCCTAGACTACATATTTACGGACGATAATGCGCGGCCACACCGAACTCACATTGTTGATGAATTTCATGAAGGAGTTACTATTCGCCGTACGAACTGACCCTCGAGGTCTTCAAATCACAATTTTATTGAATATGTTTGGAATGGTGTAGGAAAAGCAATTTCTCAGCGTAGTTTCCCTCCTATGACCCCCCTCCCCTCCCTAGGAGTCTAAAGTCGTGCTTTTAGAATAATGGGCTTTGTTGCCGCAAATATTTATTGACACCCTCGAAAACAGCATGAAAGCTCGTTATGAAGCTTGCATACCGGTGCACAATGGTCACACTTCAAACGAATTAAATGCTTTATCTGTAATTCATGATTTCACACATTTTGTGATATATCCTGTATCTTAATTCAAAATTGAAATATTTTCTATACAGTCTATATTTTCCATACGTCGACATTCTAACAGGTCTGTGAGCCAAATTTCATGGCAACGCACTGAATAGTCAATCAGTTTTTACACATTTTATGTTTGTGACCTTAATTTTAGACATGCATGTAAGTTTTAACTAGTTTTGAAGAAATTTCGGTTTCCTTTCATTAATGATCACAAGCCCCTTGTTTGCATTCTACTGTAATAAAAGCGTAACTGCCTCGTACTTTGATAATATGATTTTTGCTTTTGAAAAAGCCTCACTTATATTTTTATTTCAGATATATTAATTTATCAAGTGCAAGTGGTAGCAAAGAGTTTTTGCTTAATGAGGTTGATTCATATGACGTCATAGTCACATGATAGAGAAAGCCACGTGATTCTAGCCAATCACTTCAAAAACTCACGTGACGTCATAGTCACACAATAAAAACTATCTTGTGTTTCCAATTAATCAGTTCAGGCGCTCCGGTGTTGCCAAGTTTTGCTCTTTGCAGAAACTTTCTCTTAAAAAGTATATATGTATACAAAATGCATTTTATTTAGAAGTATAAATATAAAATATGATTTTTTTTTAATTTAAAAAAATCTTTTTTAAGAAATTTATTTTTCCTAACATTTAAACAACTTTACCCAAATATGAAATTTTACCTGAGTTTTACAAAAAGAACAAGTACAATTTGTTTAATGATTGTTTTGAATTCAATGGAAAACACGTGTTTGTTTTTATCACGTCACTTCATGAATCAAGCCCATTCCAGAATAAAATGTCTAAAACCAGTATTATTTTTTAAAATTAGTTCAGACTTGCTCGGACCTTTTTGTTTCAAATGTATTCAAATACTGTTTGATTTTACTAAAAAAATATCTGAACAAATAATTGAATTTGTCAAAGAGTGCATCGGAAGCATTTAAGAAACACTCTACCAATTTCCGTATTAATTACATGTATATCCTTAACAATTTCATATGTGTAACAATTTATGTAATGTAACAAATTTTATAGGATGCTTTTGTTACCTCTATATTTTGTAGCAATTTCACCAACAAAATATTTTGTTGCTGTTGCAAGGTTTTTTTTCTTTTTTAAGAAAGTTAATTTATCTCGTTTTGAAAGAGATCCTCCAGAAAAATAGCAATTGAAGTATTTTTGCTTAGTGGTATAGTGACGAGCACAAAATTATATATTATAAATATAACATTTTCACGACAAATCAAATAAGTTGTTGATCATTGTTTGTTTTTCTTTACGAAGTAGTCGAGATCTCAATCGTCTTGAAGCAACACATATTTTTTAGATATTTTTCGCTTCGAAGATATTTTAGATATGAGGATTAATTAAAAATTAGTTTCACCCAGAAAATGGTCGCTGTTCCATTGTCACTTGTTACAATTACAGAAAGAAAAAATTATCTCGCAATTCGTTCCAGTTCGACATTAGTAGCAAATTTGATATATTTGATTGATAGAATTTCTTGCTAAATTTTTAATGCATTGTTCTTAAATAATTCAATTTGTCAGTGCAATGGGCCATAAATGTGTCACTCAGAAAGGTCCGGTGGGCTACATGCGGCCCGCACTTTCAGTATAGCTGCTCTAGGCACTTCACGATTTAAGCATTTGGATTAATACTGATATTTGTGTTGTTTTAAAAAGCAAAAACCGATTCATTTCTTTCTTTAAAAAACTGATTTTTGGACCATTTAAGTAAATGGTGTATAAAGCTCTAATAAAATTACTGATAAAAAAAGTAACTAATGTTGTAACGGGTCTACTCGAGAACCTCCTACGAATCCTCTTGGGGAAAAACTGTTTCTTTAAATATTATTCTATTGAAAACTTTCTAACGAAGAAGAAGTGACTTCAGCAAATCAAGGCTTATGTTTAAGCATTAACTTTCAAGTTCGAGAGAGAGGTAGGAGCTAAAGGATGGAAGTAAGCAAATCAAGGCTCATGTTTAAGCATGAACTTTCAGGTTCGAGAGAAAGAGAGAGAGAGGTAGGAGCTAAAGGATGGAAGTTAGTGATTAATGTAAAGTAATAGAAAGCTAGTGGAGAGGGACTCGTAGATTATTTGCTTAATATTTAAAATTGATGTTTGACGATTTGGTCAATTAGATATTTAAATTGGAATAGTGTCGGCTTGAAGTAAATTAACTTAGCAAATAATTACTAGCAAATTTAACTAACAAATAATTGAAATTAA
>BMAV01022185.1:0-18841 GCA_019973955.1 Trichonephila inaurata madagascariensis | reverse complement strand
CCCCCTCAGGAAGCAAACCATTGGGCTATTTTCCGAGCCCGTACGGTGTACGGCAAACCAGTTAAGGCGGGGGTATTCAACCTTTTTCGGCCGGGCCGCATAGATGTGTTACGTTATTTCCCCGGGGGCCCCAATGAGAATTAATGGAGGAAGGGGAGGAATGTTTAAAACCAAATATAACATAGAAAAATTAAAAATGGGGAAAAGATCAAAATAAAAAACGACTATTTTGTTTTTTTAATTTTTTTTATATTTTTTTTTTTTGTCACTAATTTTTTTTAAATTGGGGGAAAATTCTTTTTTCACTTTTTACATCAGAAAAGGGTTTCCCTATGATAACCAAAATGTAACAAATTTATAGGGGCCTTTTTTCCCCCCTTTTTGGCATGATACTAAAAAAAACATTTTTGATGTTGTAAAGATTATTCAAGTAAATCTATTTAACACCTCTTGTGAAAAAACCCCGGGAAAAGGTAATTGAATGATTCTTTGTATTTTATTTTTGACAACACTTTCTGACAAATCAAACAATTACTAAACCAGATTTTTTTCACTACAAAACGGTAAATTTTTTGATCGATTAAAAAAATTTTTTTTTTTTCAAATATTTTTCGCTTGCAAGATGTGAAAGATATTTTAAAAATTAGTTCACTCATAAAATGATTTCTACCCCATGTTTGCTATTATACAACAAAAAAAAATATCAATTTCCCCCAAACAGGATTAAAAAAGGGCAAATTTGATGGATTTTGATTTTAATTTAAGTTTTTCACCCTTTTTTCAAAAAAATTAAATTTTTTCTGAGCAAGGGAACAACCCGGTCATTCAAAAAGCCCCCTGGGCCAAAAGGGAATCCCGAGTTAAGGGGTTAAAACATAGTACAGCCGCTCGGAAGGAATAATCGGTAGATCATTAGATGAGCAGCCTTAATTCATATTTGGGCTAAATATCGATTTACTGTCTAGACACTTTTGGTAAATTCTTTGTTATGAAAAAATATATATATATATATATATATGAAGCACCAGGTTTTGGGGATTCCTGGCGTTACCCGAGATTCAGAAACCCGACTAATTCTACCTTTTTCCACCGAAGGAAGCCAGCAAGTACTTGTCTGTTGGGCCATCTAGAACTTTTAAAAAAGAAGTTACTAAATAAAGATTTTTTAATAAGATCTAAAACAGCTTTTAATGACTTGAGGACGTCTTTTTGAGGAGAAAAACTAAAATTTTTTTTGGAAAAAAAGTAAAGACTGAGAGGTTTAAAGGGGGCATGTTTTTTTTAATTTGGGATTTTTAAAATTTTTTTACTGCCCCCGATGTGTTATTTTGTAAGACAAATTTTTGTAAAATTTCATAAAAGTACCATTTAGTTTTTAAGGAAAACTTTAAAAATTTTTGAGGGGATTTTAAAAAAGCTCTTTCCTACAAAAAATTTCCATAACATAAATTTGATTTACAAGTACGTCAAACATGTATATTTGAAAGTTTATGGGTTTTTTGCCAAAAGATTTGGGATTCGTACAAATTCATTTTTTGAATGATTATTGGAAAATTCTTTAAAAAATGCAAAATTTTGAGTTAAATTTTTAAAAAAAATAAGTATTGCTTTGATTAAAAAATGCATACCAACTTTTGTTACGTCCTTTTGAATAAGTAAAAAATTTCGCATTGGGCTTAATAGAAAGTTAGCAAAAAAAGACAAAGAGTTATTCTACCTTTCAAGATAAGTAAGTTTAAAGTTTTGATTTGTACCATGGGGGTGCATAAAACGAAGTGTAAAAAAATCAAACTGGTTTTGAAGAGTTTTAAATTTTGTGAAATTATAGTAGTAAGGGAAAAAATAATTTAGGCTAGAAAAAAATTAAATTTTATTTTTTACCCTTTTTTCAATTGAATCGTACTGGGTTTAACTGTTAAAATTATTCCAATTTAGGGAAAAATTCTAGTCATAATTTGGATGTTCAAGTCCGCATCTGATTTGGTTTTTTGTATTCAAATAATTATAAATTTAATTTATATGTTCTGATGATTTTTTTGCTTTAGGCTTGATTGGTATGCATTCAGGGTTTGGGAAAAATTTAATTTAAAACATGCTTTTAGAATTTTTCTTTTTTGGGGATTTGAAATTTTAAAAATTAAATATTTTTGGAAGTAAATAAAAATCTAATTTAGAAAGCAAAAACGGGACTTTTGTTTTTAAAAATTTCCCCCATAAAATCATAATCAAATAAAATTTTAACCATTTAAAAAAAATTGAAAAACGAATTTTTTTCTTTTTAACCCCCTTTGCCGTTTAAAAGTTAGGATTTTCCCCGTACCCACCGTTTTCACGGGAGAAACGTATACGGTGAAAAAAGAAAAAGGAAATGCAAATATGTATTTTTTCCTCTATAATCCTTCAAAACACGTCCGGATTTACATTTCGGCCTTGGGAAAAGTTTTAGCTGATAAACACAAAAAAAAAAGAATCGTATTTTCAAGGACAGGATATACCCCGGGGCCATCACGCAAGGGTTGAGATAGACGAATATATTCGCCGGAGGCCCTCAAAGGGTTAAGTATGGTTTTTATTTAAAAGTGTGTAAAATATTTTCCTAGCAATATCTTATTTATATTTTAAATTAATTAGTGTTATTAAGTTTTGATGACATGGTTTTAAAAATTTCTATGTATAAGTTAATTTAAAAATTTACTTGATATTATAATATAAAATTATATATAAACTTAGTTATATATAATTCAGAAATACGCTATTTACTTTCATTTGGAATTTATGATTTGCATATTTTTTAAAAAGCTACCAAACAAATTTCAGAAGTATATAGAATTATATAGAAGTAGAACCCATAGAAGTATATAGAAGTAGAACCCCCCATAGAAGTATATAGAAGTATCAGAACCATTCAAAAGAATTTACTGCGAGAGCATATTTTTTTGGCAAATAATGCAATAGGTAAATAAATAAAAGGGGAAATATTAATTTTCTATCGAAAGAAATTGAGTGACTAGCAAGAACTACTACTTTACAAACTAGAAATTTAAAAAGTTTTCAATATCTTAAACCGAATCCTTTAAAAAAATGTATCTATATATGTAAATAGTTACAAATCGTATTTTAATTCATGTGTGTGGCACGAAATGGAGAACAAATATTGAAATTTTTGATAATTTTTAAGCATATATACCAGGGGTTGACAGACTTGTAACTGTAGTGTTCCAAATCAATCTACCAGTGTGACTAAAATGCCGCCCCTGATTTGTAATCTCCATTGACTTCTATATTAATTCCATAAAATAACAATAAATTATCAAAGATTTCTTTTTACTAAGACACTTCAAATTTTAGTAGAGTATTAAATGTTTTGAATCTGTGTGCTCTCTTATTGCTGTATTAATTTGCAAAAAAAAAAAATTATTAGTAATTTAAAAAAAAAAACCGCGAACATTACCAAGCTAGAAAAAATGGATGCACTGGATTTTTGTACGTCAATAAGACAACAACAGAATATTTCAGATGTAATTAAATCATATTTTTAAAATTATAATTTTATCAAAAGTGAAATGAAGTAATTATAGTGAAATATCCCAAATATATAAGCATTTTTTTAAAAATAAATCCCTTTAATTACATCTAATAGATATGATGTACTTTAATTTATTTGAGGCTTTTTAAGGATGCTAACGTACATCTCCGGATTCTGGATTTTAAAATGCGAATTTGTTTAATCCCAGAAGCTTTGTAAGAGTGTCAAACTTAACTAAGATTTACTAAAATTGTTATTTTATTTAATCACATAATTTCACTAGAGATTAAGGTGTCCGACTAGGTTCGGAGATAAATTTTTCAAAAATTGATTTTCTGAATAATTGTATTGTTTCAAAGAACATAAATAGGCTTAAAAAGTCATAACTATTAAATAACTAACATGTATCGCCCTTTTTTTGAAAAAAAAAACTTATTTTTTGGAATATTTGTAAAACTTTTAAAAGTTAAGAAAGAGCAGACCAAACAAAAATAATTTGCACATTATGCAATTTTAACGTCATTGATAGACTTCTTGATCCTAGAAGTGTCACAAACTGCAGGATAAAAAATAGTTTAAGAAATAAATATTTTATTAGCATTTAAATTTGATGGTCATGATTTTTCGTCAAAATTACTGCACGTTCTAAGCTAAAATAATTTTCATTATTCATCTTAAATTTAATTTTTAATATTCCTCCTTAATTTGAACTCTTGACAGCCATAATAAATTTTACTCAATTAACTAGACCAACATTAACAGATATGCATTTTAATCATGGCAGATTCTTACTTTTACATATATGGGCATGTCTCATCTGAGCGAAGTGACCGGGGAAAAACCATCTGTGACCTGGAAGGAAAAAAAACGAGGTTAGCACATGCCCCTTAACTAACTTAACTCTACTTAAATACTACTTAATGTTACTTAAACTACTATAACAATCTTCTTATTTTCCATCGCTTTTCCATCCATTTGAGATTACAAAAACTTTGAGACTTGGTTTTCAAATTGGAATTCAGGGTCTGTCACCCTGAAATAAAGCCTCTTTTAAGTTACTTGGCATAATCTATATTCACATAATACCAATTACATCTCACAGATTTTTGCCATTATATATCACTTTTAAGTGCAACTAATTTTCATATATACACTCATCTGGTCCTTCCGGTAGCTCCCCATCAGTCATGCAGCGCCGTTAATGTTATTGTTAGTATCCTGTCTACGCCACGTTTCCCCGAACAGATGTATTATGAAACAATACAACAATATATATATACGCCATACCTTGCCACGCCTACAATTACAACCATTTTAAATAAATCATTAAAACAAATAACAAAAGGAATTGTCGCATCTCAGCGAAGTCATACATCGAAGTAAACAATGCATAAGTACAATTGTTTTCTCCATCAATTGAGAAAAAAAAAATTTACGATCAAAAGTTCAAAAAAGATACACTCATTGTAGTGTCAACTTTTGCTTGGATTATAATTTTTAAATACCGCCCCCGAGACATCCTTCTCAGCAATAATTCTTCCAACCACTTGTTGGAAAGAATATAAAATGAAACGATACAACCTGATTTTTATGGCTTGGCGTCTCCCATTAGAACATCTAGGATAATGTACTGTTGGTCTTCTGTCCTGTTCTCTTTTCCTGGCTGCTTTGCTGAGGATTTTCTTTTTTGTTGGTCTTCCTGCTTCTTGATATTGCCTGTTCCTTGATGTAGGGTCTGCAGTTTTCTCCTAGGCTGTTCCTGGCTCGAACATGTCTTGTTTGATTTGACTTCACCTTAATGGTTGGTCGGGACTCCGGATTCTGCTCCTTTCGTGGTCTGAGGTTATACCTCTCTCTATCTTGAACTACTGCTCCTTCCGTTCGGTTCCCCTTCCTACTTATATAAATATTAGTAGTATTATTTGACGATAATTTTCTCTTTTTATGGTCTAGACGTTTCTACAACTTTCTTTTTTGGTTCACCTGACCAAGATCCACGCGATCGTTTATACCTTACCTTTCTTGGCGTTTTCTTTTAATCTGTTTTTCATTATTTGAAAAATTTCGCGGTAGTGATCTGATACGAGGTCCGCTTTATCAGCTCTACCTGTGCCACCTACGCCGATTTGACTTAAAATTTATCCCTTTTTCCTCTAACTCACAATTTACATCTGACCCTTTCTTCCTACCATATTGCGACTCATTTGATCTTCGTTATACGCTTTCCCAACTACTCGTTTCCTGACGTGAACTATTGCTATCTGAACTACCTGTTCCTATCTCAATCTCGTCACATTTCCTATGACGACATATTATTCTCCCACTTGATCGACATTGACCGTTAACCTTTCCCGACCGCCATAGCGGTAGGCATTATTCTTTCTTACTTCTAACACCCTATACGGACTTTCAAATTTTAGCTTGAACTTTGCCACAATTTATCTTTTTCTTGAACTTAAAGGTTGTGTTTCGAACAAGTCCCAGTCATTCACCTTAATTTGTACATCACGCCTGCGTCTATTATAACACTTCTCCCTTTTTTCATGTTTAGCTTTTGTGTTTCAGTAGTTTTGTCTAGCCTCATCAAACAATCTTTTAATATCTTCTACTGCATACTCAGTTCCGTCCGATACCATAATTAATTTTTGAAATGGGGTAATCAACTTTTCGACCCAAAATAATTCCGCAGGAGTTTTCCCGTCGTTTCATTCACTGCTGTACGAATAGCATAAAGCGACTCACGTAGGTGGTCTCATGTATCATGGTACGTCCATTTACATAATTTGCAATCATTTACCAAGATCACTTGATTCACGCGTTCGGTTCTATTTGCCTGAGACACTATATACAACAGTCTTCACATGCCTTATACCTAATCTTTCTTTTAAATGTTCAAAAATTTTGGATATAAATTAGGGACCGTTATCTTATTAGCAATTTTATTGGGCTCAAAGTACTTGATATAAAGTTATCAAAAAAAGTATCCGCTATTATACGAGCCGAGGCCTTTTTAAGAAGTATAATTTCAGCCCATTTGCTGAAATGATCGGTAATTACTACTACATATTGATTACTACTACTTATTGATATAGGGTACGGACCTAACAAATATAACGTAACTATCTTTTTTGGATAATTTGATACAATTGGGTTTAATCGACCAGCTGGTAACGCGTTTTTATAATTATTAACTTGGCACATATGACAAGTAGAGATATATTGATGAATAAATTTTCTCATATACGGGAAATAACAAACGTCCCTTATTTTATTATAAGTCTTAAAACGACCAAAATGACCCGCTATGGGCTTGTCATGAAATTCTCTCATTACTTCATTCCTTAAAGACTTTGGAATGTATACTCGCATTTCACCTAGTGAAGTCGCATATTTCGCATAAAATAGCAAGCCTTCGATATGTTTGAAGTCTTTGGACCAATTCCCACATATCGTAGCATTAACTGAGCTATATTCCTTGTTTTCTAAATATCTATAGATATGACCTAATCCTATTTGAAGTTGCAGTTCATTGTCTTTAAATGGTATGCACCTTGAACTAAGAGCTCTCTGTCAAGGTTAACTTCTGTTGGCTGTCACTTAACCTCTCAAAACCTCTTCACACTTGGAATGCGGATTATCCTAACATGCCCCAAATGCCACCCAGCTTACTCTAAACTTCTGTTATTTAAAAGCTTCCTAATCTGCATCTTTCCTTTCAGGCTTTACTTCTTGGGTTAGTTGGAAAAGAATTGCCATTCTTTCTGGCCCCAAAGAACCTAAAAGGACATGTTAATGAAAAGACTCTCGAGCCCATCACAATGTTGTCCAGGAGCCCTTTATCAGCAAGACAACGCTCTTCCACTTACTTAGTCACTCTCCCAGCCTTTCTTTGACCTGAAAGGTAACCAGACATCTCGCCTACAGAGCCGGTCTGGAACGTACTTGGAAGGTAGCTGCAACCGTCCTGGAATACTCGTGAATCTAACTGTTCACATCTTCTGCAGAAGGTCATTGGTGACCTCATTGGTTCAATGCCACACCGTATTTTGGCTTGTGTGGCTACCAGGGATGGATTTACTACCTGCTAATGTGTAAATGTTTCAAGCCATATCTTCTTAATACAACAACCTGTTCTTAAGAATTTCTAATAATTTGCTTATCTATTCATACACTACAACAAGTCATGTTTCGTGAAAGAAGTTCGTTTTCTTCTGCATGCATATATTTATATTCCGGTATTAAAGCATATTTTAATAAGCTTTCTAGAGTCTTCAGCAATTTCATCAATGTTTCCAATTTTTAAAAAAAGACCATACCATATATTTTATTTAGATATATCGTTTCTTTTTTTTCTGAGATAATTTTCTCATAAAACCCTAAAGAATATTAAATATTTTAAAATGAGATACAAAATTTCGAAATTTTGCAATTTCTTATTCATAAGATTTAGTTGAACTTGTAACAGTTCCATCCACGTCCTTCCTTTGTCCTTGGCCAATACGCGTCCTTGGTCTTTTAAAACTTTTTTATTTGGAACGAGCCCTCTGAAGAAGACATGATTATTTAAATTAGGTCTATTTTATATAGTCTAGGCTTTCAAGCTAGAAGACAGAAAGTGAGACAGATAGGTTAGATTACTAGTGGATCAGATATTAATCAAATTGATAGTGTTACACAGATATTTGCTAATTGTAATAATTAAAGTGACGAGTGATCATTAAAGATTAACTAAGAGATTAGATAGCTAAGAAAGTAGATTCGAACATAAAGTAAGTGTAGTGTTATTCAAAGTCTTATCATACTTCAAGTACTCGTTATTTATCTATGTAATACTTCAATTGGGCGCATCTATTATTTAAGAGTGCTTGGACTTGTATTGTTGATTATGTGACAGATAAGTTGAGTATTTTTAGATATATGACTAGTCTTCCTTCCTTTCCTCCCACATTTCTAGGCGTGAATGAGAGTACCTCAGAAACTAAAATTTCGCTTCAAGTTGCTTGCTTCGGTATTTGAAGCTTTATATTTATAAACCAGTGCTTCTCAAAGTTTCAATACTTGCGACCCAATTTTCAATCATAACTTTCTTCGCACACACCCCTCATATAAAAACAATGTAATGAATGTAATAATTATGTACTTTGACGCTAAAAAAGGCACATAAATGGATAATTTTCGTGATATTTAGTGTCACTTGGATTAAAATACATGTATAAATTATTTTAAGGAAATTTTGACAAAAAAAAAAATATTTAAATGCAATATTTCGGCAAAAAACTAACTTAGAATAACCTTTATTCAAAATGTTTTCCTTTTGTGAAAGATGCTTCTATTATAATAATATTTTCCCGGTATATAGATCACACCTCTCTACAGAGGCTCAACTATGAGGT
This sequence comes from Trichonephila inaurata madagascariensis, assembly GCA_019973955.1. Classification (NCBI taxonomy): domain Eukaryota; kingdom Metazoa; phylum Arthropoda; class Arachnida; order Araneae; family Nephilidae; genus Trichonephila; species Trichonephila inaurata. Next base: position 9,922 of record BMAV01022185.1, on the reverse strand, counting down.
TTGAAAAATTCACATTATTTTCAGAGTTACCACCATTTGAAATTATTATCGGCGTTTTTTTCTTAAAATTTCTTCCCTATGTTGTCGTAAAACAAGGATAAACCCACTTTTAAGTTATATATTTCAAAAATTCTAGTTGAGCCTCTGTAAAGAGGTCTGAAAAAGGCTATACTGGCAAAATATTATTATAATGAAACGTTTTCACAAAAGGAGAATATTTTGAAAGTAGGTAAATTCTAAGTTAATTTTAATCAAAATATTAATACTTAAATAACACTATTGTAATACTATTCTTAAAACAATTTTATATACACTTTATAATCTAGGTAACAATATCATTAATATATATCATTTATAAAACTTTACAAAATCACGCTTCTAAACGCAGTCGGATACCTTAAGTAAGTTATTTTTAAGTAATAGATATTTTCAGTAAATTTTATATACTTTTAAGCAATAATAAAGGTATTATAATGCTTTTCTTTTCTAATTTTTAAATCGGAACAGATAACAATAAAAGTGCAACGTGTATTTTTTTTTAATGTCAGAATGTATTATGTTTTTCTTCCTTTAAGAAATTTTTTATAACATTTTAAAATAATCTTTTATTCTTGACTTTTTGATATGCTCACGCCCCCCTCGTAGGGTTAACTCACTTCCCTAGGAGGGTGCACCCTACAGTTTGAGAAACACTGTTATAAACTGATACAAACTTTCACGATTGATTATATAACTGTTTAATCTATGATTTTAAACCTTCGAGCAAAACCTTTTTTTTGAACGCTTTCTCCTTAAACATATCTAAGAGTATATATTACGGAAAAAAAAATAATTGTATTTTTAATTATACATTCGATGCTGTTAAATTTAAGATTAATTTTGAATTGTTTCAAAATTTAAAGTCTTTGTTTTTGATTGCGTGATACTTTTTGGGAGCACATGAATAACTCTCAAAGAATTGCATAAAATCTGCTTTCCAAGCTGTACAGCAATAGCTATAAGAATGTATAAAAAAATAGTTATTTTATATGAAAAACATGAAATATATATTCTTATTAAATCGTAGAAGAATTGCATCTGGAAAACCCAGAAAATGTCTTTCAAGAAATATTATATGTTTTCCCTCAGCAAAAGTATATTATATATATATTTAGACTTTTTAAAAACTCGCATTGATGCGTGTAATTGTTCCATGTTTTCCTTATTTTTCCACTCTGAAAGGCTTCAAAAATATTGTAGACGTTAAAAAACATTTTATGCATAGATTTCATGAAAAGATCTCATTATTTTCTACATATTTTTAGCGCGTAGCGTTATATTTCTTACAATGTATCAGATAAACTGAAAGATGTATACATTTTTATAAATATATAAAGGAAAGCAGGATTTAATTCTAATAAAAATATCTTCAATTTCATTCCATGAAATTTTTATTTACTAATACTTTAGAAACCCGTGTTGATAATTTTGCGAGTTTTCGAGTTGTTGTTATTCGTAAATAATATTTTCTGGTCTTTGATTCTTATATTTTTAGAAATGCAGACATTCAAATTTTAATTTTTTTTTTTGGCGCATTCTAAAATATTAGTTTCCACGCCTTTTAGAATAAGTAGTGAACTTTTTTAAAAGATATATTATTGAGAAAATAGAATTTTAGCAGCAAAGTATTCAATAGGAATGTAGGAACACTGTGTTTCTAGAAAGTTAAACTTAATGAAAGAACTATATGTATTTTACTTATATGAAGAAATACATCAGAAGTAAACAACAATGTTATATATCAATAATTTGTTAGTCTATTATGGCCTGAAATGTTTTGTCTTACGCAGTATAAAACTAATAAATGATATTTTAGAATTCCGAATTAATATTTCAATTTTTTTCGAGTAAGAAAAACAATGAAAAGAACATTAAAAAAAATCAAATCATGTTTATTTCTAACATTTCAGTCTGTAACCCAAATTTTATATACTTTATAAACATCACAACATTTTGAATTATTTACCCACACTTATTTTAAATATTGGTGGCGGGTAAAACACATTACCAAAGGATAAGGAATTTTGGATCATGGAGACAAAAGGAAATCTAAAAGGTATTTTCACATTCAAAAGGAGAAAACATTAAAATAGGGACACACTTTTTAAGATTCAAAACGATTTAAAATAACAACATTCTCATTTTTTAAAACGTGGAAGTGGGAAATAAGAAACCAGACTTATTTTCTCAATAAGTTTAGATTCTTTGGCATCATTTATATTTAGTAAGGCTTTAAAATAAAAATAGAATCAATACAAGTGAGGGAAGTATATAAAAATATGTGTAGTACCTGGATTATGACATTCCTTTTATTTCAAAGTAACTCAAAAGATAAGATTTTTAACAGTTCGAAAAATAATTCTTTAAAATCTACATTAAAAACTTTTTTTTTTGTGGTTATTTTACAGTGATAAATGATAAGTACTAAGATGAGTTGTGAAAATCATTACAGTAGTTTTGAGGGGAAAAAAAGGAAGACTCTTGTAATTAAAAAGTACTTGATAGATAGATGTTTTCGAAAAAGTAATAAGTGCTATTTAAAAGGCTTGTTTTGCCTCTCTTTAGGCGGCCATGTATTATCTATTAGAAGGTGTTACCGTGGCATTAATCCTTAGAGAATTTTGCTTAATTTCTGAGTTAGAGATTTTGTATTTTTTTAATGCAATAAACTTCACTGAATCAGATAACAGTGAGGAAAACAGTTCTATCTTATTGCAATAATGTATAAATTTTAACAAATAATACATACACAACGTCACAGAGATGTACACACATGCATGCGAGTATATATATACACGCAACACTCCATGATCGTGAAAGCTTACTGAGCCCGTTTCAACCTTGGATGCTGAGATGCATTAGAAGATGTTTCCGTCGAATTGGTCGGTCTGACGGTAGGAAACCTCGGTGTTAGTTCAAGCAAGCTTTGTGGTGACTTACACCTGAGGTTGCCCTCTCACCGTCTTGCCTATCTAAAGAGGTGTAGGAGGAATGAAGCGGGAACCGGAAACTTCCATAATCACAATTATTTATTTGAGAATTCGACAACTTTGCACATGAATTTATTCTCTAAGTGAATGTCAAAGGAGTAGCACGGAGAAAGCAATGGCAATTAGTTAGAGGACGCGTATAGATTCGTCACAGCTTGGTACTCCTTTATCAGCAAAGTAAAGGGATGAAAGGCTGAGTTGACCCTGCCCAAATATTCAGTCCCAGACCTGTGGCGTAGAAACCATTTAGCCACAGGGCATCGTATAACCTCACATACACACATATACACCCACCCACCCATATATATATATATATATATATATATATATATATGTGTGGGGGTGTCAGGTCCCAAGCCTCTGCTGGTAAACGAAGGAAGACGTCATCTTTAAAATATATATGCTTTATTACTGTTCATGCAACACTATTCCAACATGGCGGCCCCTTGGCGACTAATCGGACGGAACAAAAGACATTATTGCAACGAGGAGTCACCAGTCTCTCTTCTCTAGGATGCTCTCTGTACACCAAATCTCGCCCTGCTTTTACATAGTCTTATTTACTCTACAATATCTTCTCGTGTGGACAAAAGTTAGATCTGTTTTGTTACATTACTCAATTTTGAGTTAAACTTTCAGACCTGACATACACATATTAATTGTAAAATTCATGGTGAAATTTTTGCTCAAAAAGCTTTGCACTCATCTTTGTCCAAACAAACGCTTTCAAATTATTTGGCGTTATTATAGCTGTAGTTCATGGTATGAACGGGAAGATAAAGAGAACAATATACCTTGTAATCAGTATTTGGTAACTTTACAGCGCGGTGAAGACATCAAAATCAGGAAGGTGTCAAAAATTTCAATTATCAGAAATGCAATACTCTTTTGACAAAACAAAAGACCTCTGAATGAAAAATATTGTAGCCAAAAGAAATATTTCTAGGTTACAAAACAAGACTCCTCATATTATTTGGTTACTTTGCGTTTTATTTTTTCCTTACACAAAACATCTTGCATGTTGTAGGCAATTGAATTTGTTTGTAATTCTGAATCAAGTTAAATTCACGGAAATGATACCTGACTTGCAGCCTTGCAAACTGCTTTACAACTTTCTAAGCTCACTTTAATCTAGCATTCATCAATCATATTTCTATACGACAGACTGCAAAAGAGATTGAGACACATACCGAGCTCGATTAATCAGTCACGAACCACGAAACTAGTTGCTTAAACCTTTGGATTACGACTGTTCTGAATTAAATCGAATGAAAAATGAAGTCGGATCGGTAAAATAAACGTATTACGCGGTTTTCCTGGAACCAGAAACATTTTTAATAAGTATTAAATTTGGTTTCTCATAATTAATACAGCTGCTTTCAATTTCTTTTCCGTTGAAGTAATAATTTACTAGAGTTGTATCCTAGAGATGCAAGCATTTATTTTTCACAACTTATAAATAATTATTTCATATTTAAAAAAAATGGACACAAAAATTAGATTGCTTAAGGTATCCGACTACGTTCTAACCCGTGATTTTGCAAAATCGTATAAATGAAAATATTTTATGATATTTAGTGTCACTTAGATTAAAAAATGTACATAAAATTGTTTAGAATAGTATTATTACAATAAAAAATGATTTAAGTACAATATTTTGACAAAAGGAACATAACATAACCAATTTTCAAAAATATTCCCTTTTTGTGAAAATGCTTCTATTATAATATCTATTTTGTCTGTATATAGCTCAGATCTCTGTACAAGAGGCTCAACTAGAATTTTTGACATATATAACTTAGAAGTGGGGTTATCCATGTTTTTACGACAACAGAGGGAGAAATTTTAAGGAAAAGCACCAATATTTGTTTTGAATTGGTTGTAACTCTGAAAATAATGTGAATTTTTCAAAGAACTTTCGTAGTAGTTGAGCCTCACAGAGATCTAGCGGAGCTATATACAGCCAAGATATTATTATAATAGAAGCATGTTTTCCCAAAAGGAGAACATTTTGAAAAAAGGTTATTCTAAGTTAATTTTTTTGCCAAAATATTGTATTTAAATAATTGTGTTTCATCAAATTGTCCTTAAAACAATTTTATACATGTATTTTAATCTAAGTGACACTAAATAACTCGAAAATTATCCATTTATGCGCTTTTTTAAAATCTGGTTCGATCGTAGTCGGATACCTTGAGTACTATTTGGTGGTGTGGCAAGGCTTATCATTTCAAATAAGTTTAATTTTTCAACAAGATTTTTGTGTATAATTCTGCTTATTTTTTATTCATAGAATTAATTTTTATTTTAATTTAATTAAAATTTCTTAATTGTTTATTTTATCTCATCTTTAGGATAATGATGCAGTGCACTGTGTTATATCTTCTTTGTCAATGCATGATATTCGTATAGTAGTTCTCTTAAAAAGTATACAGATTTTGCAAAATTTAAAGATTTGTGATTCATGTTTAAGAAACAAAAAATGCCTAAAAAAATTAATATTTAATTTGTTGTTGCTCAAGTAAGAAAATTAGTCTTTATATATGCCAAACTGCAAATTTTACACAAATCCTACTTAAAAATTTCAGAAAAATATTCTATCCATTTGCTTAATTTACCATTCTGGTTCATCTGCAGCGATGTGAAAACAAAAATTTATTTCTAACCAACAGTGTAAAGATCTATTATTATCAAGAATATATTGTATTAAGCTGATTGTACGTAGAAATATTTTCATTTTGAGAACACCCTTCACCGGAATAAGCGGAGGAATATGCATCTTAAGCAAACATTACACCAAAAACTCAATTTAGTATGAAAACTAATAAAAGTAGAAATTACTTAATATAATGGAGAAATAATTCAGCTAAATCTTTGATCGACTCTTACATGGTAACAATATTATCGAAACAGTGATCTAGCCAGCATTTTACTTACACTGCTATAGAATTCTTGAATACCCAAATGTATTACATGTCTTCAAATTTATCGCCAAAGTAGGATTTTGGATAAATTGTCAGTAGTAAAAGCAAGGATGAGGGTAAAAAAAAATATCACAAGGGATGCTTGGAAAATAAATAGACAGCATGATCATTTTAGGAGTCAACCAAGGTAAACATTTTTGCTGTACAATACCGCTTTCGGGGATAGACATCTCTGCTTAAATCAGATCATTATATCCAGAAGTAATGCAAAACTACAAACATCTTTTCTAATGAATGAAGCTTCATATAAGAGTGTTAATTATCATTATTATTGTTCTTATGATTCATGGATATCAGCTCCAATTTAGGGATTAATCTAGGGATTATTTCTTCCGATCTTTAGGAAGATTTCCGAGCAGAAATTTCTTCTTAATTAATTAGAAACCTAAATTGAATTCCATTCAACCTATAGATAAATTATGCCTAATGAAGATCTCTGATTTTCGTTCTATAATTTTTGTGCATTTTTTTATTGATTCTCAGATTTTACGAAAAGAGCTTCTGTTACTTATGATATTTTAAGCCCATCTTTCTTTATTATTAATGCTGAATTTTATGAGGCGAGAATTCAACATGTAGTATCAATCGAAGAGTTAATGTTTCAAATCTCCTACTGCACCACAATTAAAGTACTTTTAATTTAAATTTGATTTTCAAGCAGGTTGATTAATGCTCATGGTTTATCTCGAAATTGGTTTTTTCACAATATTTTGAACAGTAATAAGACGTCTGTTGACGACCATTAATTTAATAAAAAAATATTTCTAGTAAAAACTTTTTAAATGACTTCACGGTGCTAGAATATTCATAGCGCAAATGTGTTAAATTCATGTGACGTCATGGTCACATGATAATGGCAATCACGAGTTTCCAGCGAATCGGTCCATATGTTTCACTGTTACCAACGTTTGCTTTTTGCAGAAACATTCTTTTAAGACATATGTCTTTATCAGCAATAGTAATAGAGCAATTAAGTAAGCAAAATACACTCAATTTAAAAATATCGTTATTTGAATCTAAACCGCATTCCTAATTCTCAACACGTTTTACGGAAAAACAAAAAAAGTAGTGTAAAGTTGTGTACTTAAGATATTTAAAAAAAATTCCAAATGAAAACCAATACAAAGCGAATAATTAAGTTATTTTAGCAATATTGGAAACTTCTAAATGCATACATTAATTTGTAATTACTCTAAACGTCAGCATCATTTTCAATTTCCTCGATCCAACAAATTTTTCCTCCTCCGATTCCAAGCCGCACCCTATTTTCTATAGCATCGAATGGGGAAAAATGAGACTTAGATTCGAATAAAGAAATACATATTTTTATATACATATATAGGGACATTCTTTTAACGTGAAAACGCTTAAGATGAAACATCGGTTAACATGAAATAATACAATACTCCCGACCAACTACTATTTTTTATTATTTAATTTTTTCTCTTAAGAGGACAAGATTTCCCTTCATAAAATGTACAAAGTACGGAAAACCATCGCAGGCGAAATTAAAGAGGGGTGTGAAATAAATAAAAAAGGAGAGGTAATTTCACATGTTTTGTAGAACGGAGGCTAAAATGAAATGGCTTTGAAATATCCTCGGTAAAGCCTGTGACACGTGGCAATTTTAATAATCTAAGCTACTTTCACCCTTCACCGCTACAAACACCACGTATCATCCGAAATGAGGAACATCATGAAAGTATGCGCTAGAAGTATGCGTAGTTATTTAGACGCGCATTCCAATGTCGAAGTAAATAACAAACTGGACGACATCCAACAATTTGATGTTGAAAAGAACAATGCAAAGAAAAAATATCATATCATTTTAAAATTCAAAAAATGTTTGTTTGTTTTCAAAAAAACTTGAAAGTTTTGTATTAAATTTTATTTATTTTATTTTTTTTATTAATTTGTATAAACTACATGCATATATATATATATATATATATATATATATATATATATATATATATATATGCTGTAATAAACCTATTAACTTAATTGTGTTAAATATATGGGTTTTTTTTCAATATCCTTCACTACGAAAAATATTTCTCAGTCTCCTCAGTTTCGTGTTAAACGATTTTCAATGTATATGTATGAAAACATTTGAAGAATTTTAGCACTTGAACAATTTTTCCCCGATTACCAAATTTGAAATTGTATCAAAATTTTTACAATAGTTTAACGTCAAGTCAATGTGGTTTTGATTTGCCATGGAGAACAGGGATTGATGTATCATGTGACCTTATTTCAGCCCATTCCATTTAATACGAAATTTTTTTTGAAAGTTATAGGGACTTTTGGGCTAATTTTTCGCAAAAGGGGGAATTTCTTTAATAACTTGTATGATTTGAGTTTTATTTACGCGGGGTATCCCACATCCAAAATCTTAATGTTTATATTTTGACACAGAAATTAACGATTTGATCAAAAGATTATGCTATTAACAATTTGATTAATAGCTACATAATTTAAATTACGTTTTCAAAAAATTTATGAAATTTATTCAACTAGTTAATATGTTTTTTGAAATTTGGGCTTTTTATACCTTTTGTAAAAATGGCTGAATAAGAAACTATCATAGTCAAGTTCATATGTCCTTAAAATTACCTTTAAAAAATATCTAAGTCACGAGTGTTAAAAATTGAAATTTTCGGTTATGTATTCAATAAAAGAAAGACTTAATTTGATATCTCTTTTCATCCAAAAAATCTAATGATTTAGCTTGATATTTTTAGATATTTCAGTATATGTGTACTTTAGTTGAAGGAGAATATATCATAATATAATTCAGACATATTTGAGCTGCCAAACTGAAAATTCAAAAGTCAAACATTATTTTAGGTATAAATTGAAAAAGATTTTTAAAAAAATTAATAATTTTTTTAAGAAAATGGTAGTACTATTAGTTCATTGAAGTGTATGCTTACATTTTTTCATAATAGAATGTTAGTAATTGTTGACTGCATTTAATGAGATATATATAATAAGGTTAACAATATAAAATAACCTTTGATTTAATGATTTTTTTAAAATTTCTTTGCTTGTAACCAAAGCATATTGATTACGTAAAACAGTACTTCGCTACATTGCTGATCACCTTAAATGCAACCCCAAGAAAGACAAGAGATATCACAACAAAATTTATTTTGTAGATAAAACTTGGCCAAACAAAAGATTAAATTTATAGACTTCGGGAAATGTGGTTCCTCCAGAATCAGTAGCCGAGTAGCCGCCATTGCTAGAGATCCCAGTGCCACACGCCCCGGCATTGACTCAAAGAGACTTTTATGTGTTCTTTGGGGGTTTAGCAGGCGATTCCACACATTGCCAAAGTTGATCTGGGGGGGCAGCTGGGGGTTTTCTGGGTCACTGTTTAGCCCATGGACCACATGTTTTTTATCCGAAAGATCCGGGGAGGGGCCGGGGGAAGCAATTCAATCTGGGGATTTACTAAGAACCTTGGAAATGCGTGCCACGGGGGACGTATTTTTCTGTTGAAGTATAGCTGTCAAGCCCTGAAGATAAGGGAAAGGGCAACTGGCACCAACACCTCGGAGATGTAGCGCTGGCTGCTTAAATCGGGGGATTTCGAGGAGTGGGGAGTGATATACAATACCGCCCAATACCATAATACCCGGTGCAGGACCAGTGTGGAGGTTGTTTAGCATCCTTCTCCCGGTGTCTCCCGACTCGAACGGGGTACTGGTGTACAGACAGATGCGTGACTCGTCAGTAAAACAACTTCATTCCATTCTACCACCCAATCCTTTTTTTTCGCACCTTAGTGGTGGAGACCCTGTGGTTCTGCGTCAGGGTAGACCAAAATAAGTTCGGGACAGACCATTCTGCTGTAAACGGCGTCGAATGGTACGCTCAGACACTGAATGATGCGTTGCAGAC
>BMAV01022184.1:0-26740 GCA_019973955.1 Trichonephila inaurata madagascariensis | reverse complement strand
CAGAAAACAAAAAGAAATAGAAGACCAACCTCCAAATTTTTGTTCATCAAAACTCTGGAACAAGTCATTTAAGTCTAAATTGTACCTCCTGTGTAGTGAAGAACAGAAACATCTTACAATCAAATAACAAGAATTAATTTAGTCTCCCGTAGCCCAGTAAAACACATCTATGAAAGCAGGATTCGTAAATTAAAAATATTCTTTAAAACAAAAATACTAAATTGTAAAATAAAAATGCTTAAATTAATAATAATTTCTTAAAACAAACAGAATAAATTGTAAATTAATTAATATTCCTTTAAACAAAAATAATAAATTGAAAATTAATTAATATTACTTTAAACAAAAATAATAAATTGTAAATTTTAAAATATCTTTTAAAACAAAACGAATAATTTGTAATTTTTAAAAAATCCCTTAAAAAAAAAGAATAAATTGTAAATTTAAAAATACCTTTGATGTAAAAAAAATTCGTATTAATTTTTTTAAGCATTTTTTTTTCTTGTTTTTGTTTACTTTTAACCAAAGTATTTTAATTTAATAGTTATTTTAATTTTTTTTATTTTACAATCAAATTGTATCATTTTATCTTTTTTTTTTTTTTGTGTCTACATATACAACTATGTAAATCATTTTGTAAATATTTTTGTGTGTTTAGGATATGTAATAAATACATATCTGTAAAATACATTTCATTTTTGTCAACAACTTATACAGACATAAAAACAGCCATCTTATATATTACCATGAACTTGGAATGATTATTATTTTTAAATTTTCAGCTTTATAATTAAAGCATAAAATGTTATAAATAAATTTTGGTTTCAGTTAAAGCAAACGTTGCACTAACAGGAAGTAAATACATGATTCATTCAAAAAGTCAAAGGACAATCATATATTGATTTTACTACTTAAAAATACAGTACTTACTCAGTTTTACAGACTTGTACTTAAACAATTATTTATTTAATTACCATAAATTTGATTAAATGTGCATAGTGAAACACTGAATTTATTAAATACAAAATGGGCATCACTTTAACTTGAAGAAGTTGAAAATATGAATCAAATATATGTACATTATATAAAACTAAATATGTACATTATATTATATAAAATATAAGATAATAAGCATTCATTTGTGAAGGAAACTGCTAAAATGGAATAATCTCCTTCTAAGTTTTCAGTTTTATACCTTTCCTTTTAAGGGGGCAGTGGACCTTTAAAACTAATTTCTTAAATTGTTAACTTAATTAGCTGAAACACGAGTTAATATAGTAAATGATTATTATATTTCACAATTTGAATATATTTTTTAAAAAAAAAAACTCTTATATAAACTGATTTATTTAAAAAAAAAATTTAATTTTTTAAACCATTTTTAAAAATGATCCTTGCGCATTAGTTTTTGAGATATGTTCATAATTTTTGTTTTATATATAGATGAATTACAACAAAATATATCTGTGCATGGATTTTGAATTCAGAATAAAATTTGATGAAAAAAGAAAAAATTCTGTATTATCTGATGTATTTCACCTATTATCACACAGTCAAGGTATTCAAAACCACACAAAATGTTATCCGTTAAATTTATTAAAAAAATTAATGCACGATTTTGTGAATTATATCATCTTTTATAAGTTGTGAAAAATTCAAAGAGATATGACGTAATTTGAAACGCAAAGAGCATTTTACGTAACAAAGAAAATGAAAAATTTACGAATTAATAAAAAGTATATATATTTTAAACATTTATTTGAGTAAACTAAAAATGATAATTCAGTAATTATTAATCAAAATGACAAAATACTTGACAGAATCATTTTATGAATTATAAGGAATATTATTAGTATAAAAAATCAAAATTGGAATTTTGACCAACATTCGACATTGTGAAGGTCCACCATCCCCTTAATTGGAAAAATGTATGAATTTTACTTAATATGAGTCTTGGTGCTTTTGAATCTGTATTTTAAACTTTTAAATTTACCCCGGAATACTATTACAAATAAAGTATTAGGATTTATTTATTTTTTACAAAAATATAATCGTGAATAACAGGCATCTCTTACAGTAATCTGCATTAAGTTAGTTGACTTAGGACTTCTTTTTAAAAAAAAAATTTTAAGTTTTTTGAAAAGGACCATTTAAACCAAAAATTTGGAAAAATTTTAAAATTTTTAAAACTTAAAAAATTTTGGGTGCTTTTTAAAAATTAAAATTTTTCCCCCCTTTAAAATTTTCCCCGGTTTATTATTTAAAATAAAAAGGGAAAATTTTTTTTAATTTTTAACAAAAATTTTAAAAATTGTTTTCCCAGGGAAATCTTTAAATTTAATTTCTTTTTTTTTAGTTAATTTTAATTTTTTTAAAAAAGTTAAAAAAGTTTTTTGAAAGGGAACCAAAAACAAAAACCCCGGTTCAAAAAAAATAAGGAAATTTTTCAAAACTTTTTTCCCTTTTTCATTTTTTAAAAAATTCCCAAAATTATTGGAAAACTTTTTTAAATAAACCCCAATTTAAAATTCAGTTACCCCCATGGAAATATATCCAGTTTCCCTTTTAAAAAAAATTTACAAACTAAGAGGGAACCCCCAATCTCCCAAGCAAATTTTTTTGCCCCATTAACTCAATAAATCCCAAAATTTTTACGATTCTTTTGGATTATTTTCCCCGTTGGTACAAAAAGTGGGAACAATAAACGGAATTTGCACATCTCACAATATTTGTTAACCTTGTCCTGCTTGGTAATATCTCATATGTTCGGGCTGATATTGATTGAACTGTTCCATGTCTGGTCATCCAAGAAAAAGAGAAAATTAATTAAGGGCACTGTGAATCGTCAAGCAAACTAATTGTGTTGACTTATGTTTGAGAGCGCTTAAACGAACAACTGAGGCTTTGGCAATTTCAATTGTTCTTGTGTGAATTGATTTAAAGCTTTAGAGTTATTTTTAATTAGTCAAATTCATTAGATTTATTTTGTGTGTGCACAAAAAGGAATGGAATGTGCTGAAAAGTGTTTTTCAATTATTTAAATACTGTTTTAAATTGGGCTGTTATTTCAATTTTAATTAAAATTTGTTTTACTTTTCCATTGGACTAAAATTAGGATAAGTTTTTTTTCTTTAAAAATTATGGCAACACCTAGTCTTAAGATGAAAGCTGTGCCATGATTATTTTTTTAACTTTCAGTGCAATCAAATATGAACAGTGTATTTCACTTGCATTCAATATTCTGCATTCTCGTATAAAATAATGATTTTCTTTTACATAGCATCAGTTAAAACCTTTGGCTATAGATATCCATATAAAAACACTTTTCAGATATAATTGCGGAAAATAAAATGTGTGAACAATTTTAATAAATAAATAACTTTGCGTGAGAATGAAATTGGTTTAATATAAGTTGTTTATTTAAAAAGGGTCTATTAATTGAAATTGTATGTAATTGTAGTGAAATAAAAAAACTATATTTTGCTTTTCAAAATACAAATAATTATACCTAAAAAAAAAACTTTTAATACTGTATATATATATTTTCAAAATAAATGTAATTAACCGCAAAAATAATTAAACTAAACTCAACGACGAAACAACCCATGAGAAACAAAACCTACTGTACTCTACCATTACTAAGCGAATGTACTGTAAGACGTTATTCACGGTCAATAACGTCCGAGCCACTCCGTTGCTGGATCTTGATTTTTACTCATATATAAACTAAACTAAGCTGCGCAACAACCCATATGGGCCAATGCATACTGTACCCATCCCAGGTTTCATGACCTTCGGCATTATAGTGCATGAGCAGGTGGTCCATCTGAGGTGAACCCCCAGTGTTTAGCTCCCAACAAAGCTTGGTACTCATTTATTGACCCATTGAAGGGATAAAAGGCTGAGTCGACTTGTCCAACCCGGTATTTGTAACTCTGATCTGTGGTGTGGAGGCACTACATACTACCACTTAGCCACTGGGCTTCCTTAGTCATATATATGCCAAGTATAAAATTGCCAAGGTTATTTTTTCAGAATTGACTATTATTTCGACGCTATTACATTGAGTATTGAACACCCAAAAGGTGTAATATTATTACATTAATTTTCATCCCAAAATGAATTTACTATGTCGTGTCCTATCCTTGTAAATATGAAAGTTGCATTTCTGGTAAAAGATGTGTAGTTAAAATAAACACTAACATATAACTGTACAAATCATGTCAAGTTGATTATTTTACAAATATTAATTTGACTTATTTCGGTATAGTATATATATTAAGAAGTGAATATGTAAGAAGTGAATCCACTTTTTGTCTGATAGTTATAGTTGTCTCCTATGAATTATTTACTTCCAATGTATCGGGTTGGAGGGAAAGTTCTGTCGTATTTTAAAGAAAACATTAGAATGCATTTATAGAAATATGTGTTTAATATTAATCAATTATATATGCTCCATTATTTGTTACAACTTGTTGCCCTCTTTCAGGTAACACATGAATTCCTATTTTGTAGAAGTTCTCGTCCTTGGAGTTAAAATAGTCAGCAACTGCCTTTGAAACACTTTCAAAAGACTTGAATTTTTTTCCGTTAGATAATTTTTCAGAGATCTGAACAGGTAATTATCAGATGGTGCAATGTCAGGTGAATACGGTGGATGACCAAGGACTTCCCATCTTAACGTATTCAGTTTTTGTTGTGTCACCATTGCAGTATGTGGTCGAGCGTTACCGTGGTGGAACACTATTCCTTTTCTGGACGCTAATGCTGGCCTTTTTTCTTTGATAGCTGCATTCATTTTTTCCCAGTTGATAGAAGTAGAGATCCGCGTTGATGGTTTTCCCCAATTTTAGCAACTCGTAGTACAATGGACGTTTCCTGTCCCACCACAAACAAAGCAGTACTTTTCTTTGATGGATACTTGGTTTTGCAACTGTTGCTGATGATGTTCCTGGTTTGCAGTAAGTTTTTTTTCTCTTAATATTCTCGTAAAGAATACACTTTTCATTTCCAGTAATCAGCTTGTTCAAAAACGGCTCCACATTGTGTCTAATCAGATGTGATGAACACATTCTTACATGATCAGACAAATTCTTTTCCGTTAGTTCATGTGGAACCCAGGCACTTTGCATTAACACAAACCCAAGAGATTTAATGTGATCTCCAACAGTTGTATGATGAATGCCAAACTCTTCTGCAATTTCTTGAGTTCTTAAATGTAGATTATTTTCCAACATGGATCGCAAAATATCATTATCGATCTTGGATGGTCATCCAGATCGATTACTTTCTTGGAGGCTCAGTTCACCGGAACGAAATTTGCTAAACCATCTTTGACATGTACGAACATTTACAATATCTTTTCCAAATACCGCACATAAATTTTTACATGCAACCGATTGGTTGCTTCCTTTTTGGAATTCATACAAAATGCAGTGTCGTAAATGCACTTTATCTACTGACACGTTTTTCACTTTAAATATTACAAGTAAATGATGAACGGGAAAAATGACTCTTTTATATTATACAAAATTTAAAAACAAAAAAAAAAAAAAATCCGAAAGACTCACAGCCAGATGTTTTTTATTTACAACAAAATCACCCGCCCATTTAAAAAAACAAGAACTTTCCCCCAAAAATATTTAAGAAGCTAAAAAAAGGGAAAAATGTAAGAAACAGTTATTTTCAGTTCTAACTGTTTTCAATTATTTCGAGATATGATAGTTGATTCACTTAGAGAAATCATGAGATAAAAGTTTATATATGTATATATATATTACAAAAAGGCTTAACTTTTTAAATGGCTCTATTTTTCTTTTTTTTTTTATTATGTCGAAATTTCTGCTTTTATAAAGTGGTAATAAAAGATTTTAACCCCTTTTTGGGCCTAATTCAGGGTAGCTTATGAAATCATAATGGGTCCCCAGTTTGGGGCCAAAGATTTTTTTTTTCATTTTTTTAGAATCAATCTCTTTTCTCGGTATTGTAGGTTTTAGAACCTTTTTTCAATATTATTTTATTGTACTGTATATATATTAATGCAAATAAGACTGAATTTTGAAAATAAAATACATCTTAGATTTTATATCTTAGGAAAAAATTATTCCAAACGTTTTTTTTTTTTTTTTGGATTTTTTTATTCAAATATGAAATACAAAATTATTTTATCACATTTACTAATTTCCGTTTATTTTGCTTTGATACTTAAAGGAAGTATGTTAGAATTTTCGGTTTCACTAAACAGAAACAATATAGAATTTCAATCAATGAAAAGTTTTAATATATTCATAAAAATAATGTCTCCCATGCTTAAAAATTAAAAACCTTTTAAAAATAAAATTGTATTCGTATTATTATAATATCTATTACTTCGATAAATTTAGTGTAGGGGTCTTTAGACTATCACGCTTGAAGGCCAAAATTATAAATTCAATAAAATACGCGGTCTACATCAAAAATTCACAGTAATCCGTGGGCCAAACAACTGTCAAAAAAATATTGTAATAAAGAAATTTATATGACACACACAATCGGGAGGTTTTCTTCCCACGACTACAACTGATCCTAGGAGAAGAGATGGTGTTAATATATATATATACAACGGGATCCCGATTTAACGAATTTTTCTATTTCCACAGCCAAAATGAAGGGAAAACCCTTATTTCACGAATACAAAACCTCGAATTAACGAATTATTTGAGAAGCTGAAAAAAGATATTTTTGTTAGCTTTTATTAAAAAAAATTAAAGGTTTTTTTCTTCTTTTCAAATGACGTAGCCTTTTTGTCCGGAACAGAAAACTCATTTGTGTTTTAGTAGCAATTTACAACAGAAAAGATTCAAGACCATTGTTAGACTTTACAGATGCAGATGATTCATGAGTGTAACCTATCTTGTGAGTCTTGAGTAGGAAAGGAAATCTCAATCCTCAAAGCAGAGAATATTTTATGATTTTAACGATTATGATACATTTGATCATGCACACTGCCTATCTGCTCAACTGAAAATAATGAAATTATTGATTTGTCGAAACAAATGAAGAGAGATTTTATCATAGAAATTGAAAAGGAAATTTTTATTAAAACCTACATTTCCTAATATTTACGTTGTTTTGAAACTGCAGAAACAAACCTCTCTCTTAAGCAGCAAATTGTAAATTATATAATATGCATGACGTTTGAAAACGAAATATTTTGAGTCAGGAATCAAACAGATTTTCAAACTTCTATTAGACAGTACTTAAAAATTTCCAATTAATTATCGTATTAAGTGTGTGTGATTTCAAAATATGAACATTTTTCGTGTAGTTCCTTATAATACTTCCAAATGGTAAGGGCCAAAAATTGATGCTTTTTCTATGCTCCAAAGTAACGAAAAACCCCGGATTAACGAACAAAATGTATATATAATGTAATTATATATATATATATATATATATATATATGTGTGGGTGTGTGGGTGTGTGTGTAATAACCCCCAACATACTTTTAATTAATTCTTTTTTAAAGATCTATAAATACTTTTTCCCTTTTAATTTTTTTTGGTTTAAAAAAAAACATTTGGAATCTTAATCGTAATCGGCTGCCGAAATCGCTATCCCAGGTTCTAGCCAATCAGAACTACTATTAGTTAAGTCACGCCTTGTGCCTGCTGGTATATAAACACAAATATCTGATGTAAGCGCTTCTTTTTTTGCTTGCCGCCATAATGTAAAAAATTTTAAATACTTGCTGCTTTTTGTCTTTGTATTTTTGTCCCCCCCAAAATGCCCCTTCATTTTGTGAACTTGAACATAATTGTGCTTTAATCCGCTGATGTGTGCTCAAAAATAAAGGGAATTAAAAGCTATTCTGAAGACTTCTTTTTTTCAAAAATGGGGATATATATAATCACATACACCCCGGGCAATACTACTTTTTAATATATAAATAATATATATATTTAGGGTATCAACTTCGAATTAAATACTTTTTCAAACCTATATAAGATGGGGTCCCCCTTTTTTAGAAAGTTCCTGGGTTTTTTGCAAGGTCAGAGATTTTAATGTTTAAAATCAAAGGCCCAGGAAAATTTTTAATAAATTCGTCATTTTCAGAAACTTTATATTTTCCAAATGGCATAAAAAAATTAAAAAACAGGAAAAAAAGGAGAGTTTTTTTGTGGAGAAAAAACCAAATTTTTTTTTGAAATTGCCCCAAATTCAAATGAGAAGAAACTTGGGGCTTTTAAGGGTTAAAGGGAAGAAGACTTAATTTATTTTGTCTGAAAATTTTCTAAGAAAAGGGTTTTTAAAAGTTTTTTTTTTAAAAACATTAGAAGACAAGCCCTTTTAAACAAATGAAAATATTTTTTTCTGTGCCCAATTCATGTTTATCCTATCAAATTCACAATATAAAGCTAATGACAAAAAAAAG
This sequence comes from Trichonephila inaurata madagascariensis, assembly GCA_019973955.1. Taxonomy (NCBI): domain Eukaryota; kingdom Metazoa; phylum Arthropoda; class Arachnida; order Araneae; family Nephilidae; genus Trichonephila; species Trichonephila inaurata. The sequence continues at coordinate 18,327 of BMAV01022184.1, read as the reverse complement.
AAAACCCCACCGTTTAAAAAAATATTTTCAATGGTGGGGAAAAATTAAGTGGGGGAAAAAGAAAGGGCCTTTTTTCTTTTTAAAAGAATAATTCTACTTTTTTTAAAACGCAAAATTTTAAAATGAGGCTTTTGTGAGTTTCTGAAAAAATTACATTTGGTAAGTCAGTTATGAGTGCAATTTTTTTCAAAATTAATCATTCTAATTCTCCTTCATAATAATTAAAAAATGAATCTAAAAAGGAAGAAGTAAAAGATAAAATATACGTTCGAGTGTTGTGAAAAATTATTTCACGATAAAAAGTGTCTTGTACTTCAACTCCTTCCAGAAAGAATTAATTTGCTACTAATGAAAACAATCTGTTATAAACTATGTTTATTAAAATTAACAGTTTCTGCAGTAAATATTTTGGGAAAAATGTTCATTGTACTCAGGTCATCGTTCATACCTAGCTTGCACGAAAACTTAGTTTCAAAAACTCAATTTCTGAGAGATAATATGTTTGTTTGTATTTTTATTTACAATTGAATACCATGGATTAAATTGAAATTGCTTGTGTAATGAATTGAGTAAACTCATTCTTTTTTTACAAGGCATAAGACTGAACATTAAATTTTATACTAAACTATTGATATTTGTTACATTTAACTAAGTGTTAACATTCAAATGCTAATACTTCATTCCTAATAGTTAAATAAAATGAATAATCAAAAACAACTGTTAGCTAAATGGTAAGACTATTATAATTTCAGAATGAAATATAAATATTTTTTTTTAAAAAAAATTTTTTTTTATATTTTTAATATGATTTTCAATTATGCTATTCAAATTTATTCTTAAACATTCTTTCTGTTTTAGATTATCAATATACATGGATTTTTTTCTTAAGTCTTTTCTTATGTATGACTTTAAAATTTTTTTAAAACAGTAATTTACTTTAAGTATAATCTTTCGAAAATAACTAAACTTCATGAAGAAGATATAATCGGTGTTATTTGATTCCCTGGTCAAGGTCTGAAATAAAAAATTAGGATCGATTATAGAAAACGAGTGGGAGAAGGATTCCGTTGTCTTTGGCTGGAAATTGTAGCAACGAAATGGTTGTATGAGTAGGGCCTTTGTTATAATAGAAATACACGAAGCCATTTTTTCCACATATTGGGCATCTTTTAATGCAAGTGTTATATAATTTTCTCTGTCCCTAATTAGAGAATTTATTGAACAGTCTGATCTACGAATTAAATCTGAATGCATTATCCCCTTTAAAAATATTTTTCAAAGCAGCATCGCGTTAACATTAAATTCCCTAGACTAAATTTTTGACAGCAAATTGTCAATGACGTTTTTCATTTACCTTATTCTTGAGTGTTTTTGAGTTGTAATACCAAAAGCATAGCTCCTCGTCAGGGATTATCTTGAGAAATATTTCTGTGTTAATTTGCAGTGCTTCTTTTAATGACCGACAAATTAACATTCAATGTTCTTGGTTTGTCGATCAAAAATTGATAATTTAATAAGGACTATTTTAGTTCTCAAATATTATTTTAAATGTGAGTAATTGAATGAACTTCCAAGATCAATCGGGATGTTCCACCACATGCTCAATGAAAGGGTTGTCGTTGACATGCAAGCATATGGAGATGGATTTTCTCGGCTTCTTCGTCTGTTCATACAGTTTGTAAACCAAATAAAAGGCATTCACTGTCAATCGAAAAGTTGCCAATTTTAAAGCATAAAATAATCCCATGATTTAACACATGCACATTTAGCTTAAATGCGCAATATTAGAAAATATACTCTAAAATAAGTGGAAGCAGCAAAATTATTCGGAGGAAATAATTCCTTCTGAAACATTATCAGAAGCAATTCAAAACTCATAAGGATTTTCACGTTGAGACAGGGTGAGTAAAATACATTATATGTAAGCTCTGCTCAGGTAACATTTTTTGGCAACTTTTGAGAACTCTTTTTAAATGAAATGATTACTTTCAGTATAAGTGAACTCCTTAATGGCTAGAGATTGCATATTGAAGTTTTAAAAATATTAACTAGAGACCCCAGTTTTCTAGCGGTAATTAATAATTCTAAACGTTTGATGTAAAAAAAAACAGAACTCCTAATCCATCGCACCATTCCTCCACGTAACATAGGCTGTTGCTTTCGATCTACTATGTTTTATGGTGCGCAAATCTATTTGCATAAAATATTCCATTCATGCCCCATTGACAAAGGTTTTTGTACTCTTTCAATTGCAAGCAAAGCAGAATATCAAACGCATGAAGGCAATCCAGAAAACTATTGGAACTCGTGGATAGCCTAGTGGTCAAAAGATCGGACTTTAGGCCTGGGTTCGATGCCCAATGCCACAAAATACCCTCCATGAACAAAAGGAGTACATTCTCGTTAAATCAGTGGGACCGAAAGTTTAGTGGGTGGTGAAGTTGATGGGGTTGAAGGGGGCAGGAGAATATTTTCCTCCCCTCCAGTTCCATGCCTAAATTTTGGTGGATTAGGTGTCACCAATCTATCGTAAAGAAGTCCAAAACCTGTCTCAGGCTCTTGCAACTTTCATTCTTTTTCTCTAAGAAGGAGACTACAACAGCAACCACATATGTCACATAAAATGTAGAGAAGACAATTAGCTGTTTAATGAACGAGTTTTTGAACATGTATAGTAATTAAGCCCAGTTTACTGGAAGTGTCATCACGCTAAGAGGCTGTATTCCTCTGTAAAAAAAGTCTAACAGAGCTGTTTTTTCCTTTTCTTTACATACAGATCAAATTCTCGTAGATTGAAAGGAATTTATCACTGAGTAATATGCATAATTTATTTGCGGAAGGCGTTGATGATTAACTACGAAACTTCTCAAGAAGATTCTGCCAATGTTCTAAGTTTGAAGGGATGACTTTACCCGGCATCACTCGGGCAAAAGAAAACGATGAAAGTTCTCGCGCAGGGTATCAGATACCCAAGGGTGTTTAAATTTTGTTTTTGTTGTAAAATATGTGTACAAAAGTTAAAAAAGTAGAAAAGTAGGAAACATGCAATATGTTTGTTACACTTTTCACACGTAAATTAGTTGCTCTGTTATTTTTATAAAGGCATTCAGTAACTTGCTTATACACTCATTTAATCTCGTATTGAGTGAGTGCAATTGGATCTTAATTTTTTTTTAAACTCTATATTTTTAAAACTAAACATATAAGAGTAAACTTCTCTATTCTTTAAATTTAGAATTTTTGGAATTTCTTTTTATTTTTTTATTTTTCTTATTGTTCCAGCAATAGTGGTTTTTTTCAAAAGTTAATTTGAAAGTGGATAAGATGCTTAACAGTTGTCTCCTTTAAAATTATATTCTTTCCAAATGCTTTTTGTGTCCTTACATATAAAACATTCATTTTTAATAGTGTCTTCCTTTTCTAAATATGGATCGATTCCAGTGTAGCAATCACACTTGCTGTTATACTCTTCATCATTTGATTCTTCCTTATCATAACAACGAAGAAAATTTCTTCATCCGAAAATACTGCTGAACTATATATTTTAAAATACTGTATCCATTAAATTATTTAAAAATATCACATTTCTTCATTATAACTACAATTATACGCTATAGCTTAAGGAAGATTTATAACGTGCGCATGCATCCAGAACAGTAAAGGTGATTCACGCTCAGGGCATGGCATACCCAAAGAGACATTATCCAAAAATATACATTTATAATTCGCCTACAAGCTAAGACCTCTAATAGGATATGACCTTAAATTCAGCTACATGGGAAACTATCCATTTTCAAAAAAACGTTTAGAAGGATAGTTGAAAAAGTTAGACGATGGGTATGACATACCCTGCGGAAAAAGTGCCGGGTTAAAAAGACAGCTCTGTAAAAGCCTACCGCAAATGCCCAGTGTTGTGATGCATTGGAAGTTAAACGAGCTACATGGAAGAATCTGCAGAAATCAGGCCTTAGGGAAGGTGAACCATATTGGCCTATCATCTAACATTGATATCAATTATTGAACATATGCTTTCCAGTGATTGAATTCCCTTTCAAAAAAGCTACAGCCTTTTTTTAAACCACTTAGGGAAAAGCATAATATTGTTTTATTTTAAAAAGGGTACTTCGCACCCCTCGGGAGAATATTTAAAGCGGACAATTGTCTTATAGACTTTCTTCAATGTCGTATTAATTTTCTTTTTTCTCCTAGAAACCTCCCAAACCCCACTCAAAAAAAAGTTATTATTGTTCTTTTTTTTAAATCTTTTACTTTTTATTAAGGTTCCCAAAAAACATATTATAACAATAAACACTGTCTTATAACAGAATTTTAAATTCAATAACGAAACTTTAAAAATTGCAGGGGTGGAGAATATTCCCTCATTTCCCGTTTCATGCTAAATTGTGGGGGTGGAGTGGGGGTGACCATCTATCGTAAAGCCCCCCCACTCCAATTTTTATTTTTTTACGGGAAGAACAAGCAACAGCAACATGTTCTAAAATGCAGAGAAAGCAATAAGCCGTAGGAAAAAAAAATTTTTGAACTTTACAGTAATAACCAATTTACTGGGGTATCCCCTAAAAGTAGTAGTGGTTCCTGTAAAATAAAAATCAATAGAGACTTTCCTTCTCTGTATATACATATCAAAGCTCGTGATTAAACAATTTTTCAATAATATTGGGAAGTTTATCCGTTAAAGTTTATATGTACGAAAACTCTTAAGAAGATTCTACCAATGTTCTAAGTTTAAAGTAGGATGACTTACAAAGACCGCTCTGTGAACCATGATAGTTCAGTTCTGTAATGCATTGGAAGTTAAAATGAGTTGCATGGAAGAACCTGCTGTAAATTGGACAACACTCTTAGGGCAGTTGAACCCTATTTTTCTATCATCTAATATTGATATTAATTAGTGAACCTCAGCTTTCTAGTGATATCATTCCGCCCAATAATTCCATATAAACGAAATGGCTACAAGCTTCTTTTGCAATCACATTCGTTGGCTAAAAGTAACATACTGTTGCTGTATTTTGAAATTGTACTTCTCGCCTTCCAACTATGAGAATATAATTGAATACTGACCGTTGAGTTCTAAGATTTTCTTTACTGACGTATTTATTTTATTAATTTATCGCTTGAGAACTACCCCCGCCCCTTACTCGAGAATATTTATCATTGTTACTTGTTTAACATAATTTTTACTGTATATTAACAGTTAGCGATTAATATTAAAATTACAGAAGAAACGCTCTTTTATAATAGAATTTTAAATTCATTTGCTTGAGAGGTTATATACTACATGTGAAAGTTTGTAATAATCGGATAATAGTAAAATAGTTAATTTCTTTTTAATCAAAAGATAATCATATCTTTTAAAAATATCATTGAAGATGAGAATGTAAAATTTTACAGTTCGCATTGATTTTTTTAACTTGAGATTCTATTTATGATTTCAGTTGTTAGAATAACGATAAAATCTATTTAAAAAAAGCAAATATTTTTTTCCTTATGGATTATAAACACATTTTATCGAAATTTATAAGTTCTTCATTAAGACTATACAGTACCCTAAAAATTTCATAATTACCGAAAAATGTATTGTTGCATTTTTTGTGGCTCGTATGATTGAGTAGCTCGCCACTAAATTTCACATTTGTTAAAAAAGTAGTTTGTGTAAGATCTTTTAAGTTTTTTCAGCTATAGTTTTGGTTTCCGCTTCGTTTCAAACTATTTTTACTCTCTTAAACTGAACCAATTAAAAATATTTTTGAGCACAATCATCTCTTTTATTGTGAAATTTTATTAATTTTAATTTTCATTACTAAAATCATTTCTGCATGATTATGCTTTGATGTTTTTGAATTCTTATAATTAATAAACTAAAATTAATTTCGAGGTCAATTTTTGCTTTAAAAATAGTTTATGTAATTTAGAAACTTTATTATTAATTTTTACTGTTGAGGAAATGTTATGACCAAAACATTCACAGGTTGCTTTGGGAAATGGAATAATACTGAGAGAGATGTATTATTCGTAGAGATGGAATAATACTGAGAGAGATCTATTGTTCGTAGAGATGGAATAATATTGAAATTGATGTATCTAATAATCTGTCCTCATCTGATACTACAATTAGAGTTCCAAATACCAGTATTCAGAATTTAAATTTGCATATAGAGCTGAATATTTCTATGATGTACCAAACTGCATTATAGTAAACATAATGTAGTACTATATTTTAGTATTTTAGATTCATACAACAAGAGCTAAAACATCTTAAACTGTCCGATTTAAAATTGAAAAAAAAAATAACTTTCATGATTTAACATGTCTATTTTTAGAATAAGTTAGTATAACTATATTATTTTTTAACATAAATGCTTTGTGTTTCAAAACTAATATGAAATATTATGTTAAGATGAAGCTTAATATATATATATAAACTGTCGTCGTAACAAATGCTATCAATATTATACAAAAGTATATTTTTTGAATTAAAAATGTATTTCCATTCATATTTAATTTTAAAATAGTATTTTAATGTAAAACATACATGGGAAAATAACAGATTAAAAATTAGAGCTGTACGGGTATCATAAGTTTTTGTTTTATGCCTTTACACACTGTAAATGCATTGTTCCCAGACTTTCAGTTTTGAAAAGGTATAAGTGTATTCAGTTCTTTAAGGCTTTTTTCAGTTTATCATAGAGCAGGGGTGGAGAACTTTATGGATCAACGTGCTATTTTTTCCAAAAAGTGTTTAATGGGGTATGGACGTGCCATCAAATAATTTTGACTAGTGATTATTGGGAAAATAATAAAATACCAATATCACAATTACTACGAAAACATACCTTTTGCACTGTTTAGTTATAAATGTTTTAGTTATACGTGTAATTCAAATTAAATAACATTAGTGTTACTTTTGTTCTTACTGATTGGATAACAAATAATTTATATCAGGATTGTAAGATGTTCTGTTTGTAGAATACAAGTTGAATTTGAGTCATTTTCAAGTCAATGAAATTGACTATCTATGCGGAGACAAACTTTACATCATAAGCAGGTGTAGTCTATTACACAACTAAGTCAAGACACTAACAAACATGTGTGCTGCCAGCCGCCCCGCAACCGATAACTCGCGTTTTTCGTAATACTTCATAGTGAATTTAGAAATTTTGAAAATGCAAACCATTTTGATCAATGACGTGCCAAAAATATTGTGTCGCATGCCATTGATGGCACGCGTGCCACTGGTTTTCCATCCCTGCCATAGAGCCTTGAAATTTTTATATTATTTTTTATTTAACCCAAATTATTTTTGTTTCTTCAATTTTGAGCTAAAATGTCCCAATCAGATAAGAGTTCTAGACCTAAATTGCATCAGAAGTTTGAGATCGTTTGACAAAACAAACGGCACTTCCGCTAACCAAGTTGAGCTTGTTGTTGTTTCCAATCCCCTTGGAGCAGGAAAGCCTGCACCAAATCCATTTGACCATTCCGCGTAATAGCGTCACACACCAGGTCTTGCTGTTCATACAACTGTCGCAAAGAAATGCCTCAGTAGTCCAGAAGATGGGCAGGAGAAGCAGGGACAGGTAAAGAAAGACTTTACCCCCTGCACAGGGGGAGCCTCTAACCCCTACAGGGCGCGTCCCCAGGTGGCAGATCGGGGAATGACTCTATTGGTTTTCCAATAGGTGATAGAAGGGAAATAAAGTACCTTTCGTGGACCAACAGGCATGAGGTTTAGTCAGTCTTCCGCCCAAGTGGTTCCTCACATAAAGGGAAGCTGCATATTACCCTTCGCCATGGACCAACCGCATTTATTTGATTCTCACACTGCATCGTCCATCGCGCAGGTAAATCAGGGACGCGCACAGGACTTAGGTAGAGGGCCCTGTGTGTTAAATATGTTACAGTCTCCACAAAGTAAAAGATCTTCCAAATATCTTCGTTTGCTGCAATACAATATTAATGGATTAAGTACTGTAGCTACAAGAATTAAATTAGACCAAATTCTGGAAGTTGAGCTTAATTACATGAACGACAATCACTTAAACTGCTTAATTTCACTTAGTTATGGAGCAAATTGAAGGCAGAATTTGACTTAATTCCCTGCTTTCTTTAAAAACAAAGCATTTAGTCTAAGAACATTTATTGATTCATTGAAAATATTCAATTTATTTCAAATATGTAATAATATTGTTGTAATAATAATCTGGTTGTAAATAATGCAGTTTATTTTTAAGTCTTCAAATTAATTAATCCTTATTTCAAATGTATTTGTTTTTGGAAAACTTTATATTGTAAAAAGGAAAATATAAATCTCAAATACAACCTTGATGCAGTACTCATGTATGATGTTTATGTTTAATAAATAAATGAATAACAAATAAACATACACACATATATATATATAATATAATTGTGTGTGTGTGTGTTTTTTTTTGTCGTGTTTAATTTTCTCTCCTGTGTAAATCTTTATAATATTTGCTCAATAATACTAGGAATTTAGCCATTTGAGTGGTTTACATTTCAAATGGTTGTTTTATTATCATATATTAATTATATAGGAACAAATAATAAAAGGAAATAAAATGACAGCCATTAAAAAATTTAATGGAAAATGGTTCATTGAATGCATTGAAATAACTAATGTGTTGTTTTTTTAATCCTACTTATAAATGGTATCATAAATAAACACCTAAAACGTATCATTACAATTTCGATTTTATATAAAATGAAGTCCAAGTATTCTTAAACGTATAAATTTTTATAAATGATATTATGTTCTTTGCTTTATATCTCATACAATGTAATTCATATTTCAATATGTAGCAATGCAAATTGTTTTCAAAAATTAAATTTTAAAGCAATTTATGCAATGCTAGTTATTATACATTCATACCAATTCAAGCTTGCTTTAACTACTTCTTTAAAATATTTGGTAAACTTATGAATACTTAACCATCACGCAAATAATTGCTTATTTGTGTTAAAACATTACAAAAGTTACCTAAAAACTATTTTAAATGCTTTATTTGTTATTTATAGGGAGAGAAAAAAAAATAAACTCAATAATCCAAATCTGTCATTACTCAAAATTTAATAGACGTTCATCTCTGAAAATTTGTATGTAATTTGCTTTATTTTTCGTTATTCTTCATGGTGAAGTTTTTTAATCCTTAAAAAATTATTAAAATTATAAAACAATACATAAAAAAATAAAAATTCCAACAACAACCGTAATATATATTTGAAAGTAGTAGAAAATTTTTAAGACTAGCATGACAAATATATAGTTTAGCAAATCCCACATAAATTGCCTTAGATTTAAAACAGAAAAAATAAAGTTGAATTAATTTTACATTATAGTCGAACTGACTTATAACAAGCATGAAGGGACCAAGATGTTACAATAGAGAGCTCACAATAATCTTTGACGTAAAATTTGAAAAGTAAAATCTTGCCAGAAACAAAGCACACAATACCGATCAATTATATTAAAAATAAATTCATCTATTTATTTGGAGGTATATAATGCGAAATATTTTAGGTAATTTGGTTTTCTAAATAAATTTTAAAAAAACGATAAATATTTCTAGATTCAAACACCAATACATATATGCATATCTGACTCTTGCTAAAACCTCTTTAAAATTATTTTGAATTACGACTTAACACTTACAATTAAGAAGAAGATAGAAACATATTTAACCCGTGATCACTCGCTCGGGGTGTTCTGTACACCCCAGCAACAAGAAAAGCCTCCTACAATTCTAAAAATAATGCGCAGAGCCACGATTTTTTCTGTAGCTGCCCATTTTAGGTCATTGAACCTTCAGACCTGATGTAATCAATCTGGCTAGGACGATTGGAATGTAACGAACTTCAAAAGTTTATTTGGGGTGCTGAGCGAGTGATTGAGTTATATTTTCGTACTCGAAGCATCTACGGAAAAGTACGTTTTACTCTTTCCGTTTACGTTTTTTTTTATTTCAAATATATTAATATGCACGAATATTTTATTTAAAATTTCAATAAATGCGGTATAAAAATAATATAATTCTATAAATATTTGTAAAATACAATTTTTTTAAAAAAAATTTCAAAACGTTTTCTAGAAATTATGACAAAAACTCCATGGAAAAGGGAGAAATAGCGACTTTGTCGTCTATTAGATACTGTATCAACAGATTGACAAAATGAACTAAGTGAATTCGATAACTGTTTGATTTCGTAACCAAAGTTGGAGAGATGAAACTTGAAATCGTAAATTTTTATAATACAGGTGGTGTTGATACCACTGATGAAATGTGCAGTATATATTATGTATCGCGAATATGTAACCTTTGGCCATTGCGAATATTTTATCGTCTACTTAATACTGCAGGAATTAATGCTTCCTTTGTCTATCATTCAGTTATTCCTGAAAATAAATGAGACATTCAATATTATTAGAGGAGATTAGAATGGATCTTGTGCAGCCACAGTGGGATATGAGATCGGATTTCCCAAACCTTAACAAAACACTCAAAAGAAGCTTTACTGACACAGAATATATTAAAAAGAGCATTAATCCCCTTAAAAAAGGGGTGTTGCACTGCTTGTCCACGGGTAAAAGATGTAAAAATGATTTGTTTTTGTCTTCAATGTAAGAAAAATATGTGCTTAAAAACATATGAATCAGTCTGCTCTGAATGTTTGAAAAATGATTAAAATGTTATTTTTCTACTTTTTACTATCCTTATCATTAATTATAAAGTATATTTATTACTGGCATATACGATTTACTTGTGGTTTATGAAAAATATAAAACTGTGTAGTTCAAAATGAAAATTTTGTAGGTTTAGATTAATGCTAGTCTCATTTGAATGCAATAAATTTAACAATTTTGTTTGTATAATACAAAAAACCTCTTATACTTCATAAACATATATCATAATTGACTTAAAAATTTTTCTTATTTAAATACACGTGTTAAGAGAGAGTTTGGGGTGTTCTCTCTACACCCTTCGAGTGACGACGGTAGAAAAACAGGCGCGAGTGACCGCGGGTTAATTAATTAAATATCCCTCACTTTTATAAAATTCTATATAATTTCAAAACATACTTTGAAGGACATCCTATTTTTGCTACGTAAAGAAAATCGTTTAATTAATGTGATTTGAACTTCATCTTCCTTTAGAAAGAGCTATTTTTTCTACTGTATCAACTTAGCTTCGCACTTCAAATATCGTTTCAACTTACGAAGCTCTAATGTTTTTATTATGCCAGCAAAGATTTACTCTGTCTTGGGTTACTGTTATGGTTCATTTATGCCACTAGATGGCGCTATTTAAATTATAAGGTGTGTATTTTTGTTTACCTCGAAGAAGGAAAAAGCAACGAATTAAAGGAGGCTGTAAAGGCGATTCTCTCTATGTTAGCGATACTTTTTTATATATATTGTTTTATGAGAATGTAAAAACAAAGAATTCAAAGATGGTGTATGGGTCATTGGCTCTGTGTTAACGCGATACTTTATATATATATTATTAAAATACACCTATTTGAAAGACAACATAGAAAAGTGGAGGCACCAGTAATGAGGTAAGTCATTTTGAATAATATTTTTGATAAATATTGATATTTGAAATTGCTATTTGGATTTTTACTGGATTTAAGTGCCTAGAATTAATTTGAGTGGAAGAACTGAATTATTTTTGATTTCATTTTTTACGCATATTTTAATATTGTTTTGGGATATTTGGTAATAAAAAGGGAGCAAACGGGGAAGTTAAATGGTCAAATTTCAGTAGCCAGAGGTCGCGAAAAAGGCATTTTTGCCCAGGCTAGAAAGTATTTTTGATGAGATAAATACTAAAATGAAATTTTTATCTTTACCCGGGATTGATGACTTTTTTAAAAGAATTCGAACGATTAGATTATTTTTGAGTTTAAAAATCTGAACCCAAGAGTTCAAAGAGAAAATTTTAATTTGAATGCGAAATAAAATGAAAATTAGATGAATTAAAATGTTCCCCCCCAAGGGGAAACACAAATTAGTAGCAAGTTCAAATACTTCGCCAAATGTTAAATTTTAGGTTCCAAAATTGAGTATACACTTTTTGGAAATTTTAGGACGGGATAAATTTCAAGGATTTCCTTTTTGTTTCTATTGGCTTCATATTCAATACGAAAAAATTCCCAGATTTAAAAAAAGGACTACTTACTAATGAGCCAGTTCGTTAATTAACATATTCCTATATCAATGATTCGTATAAAAAAAGCCGGGAAAAAAAAGTTAGATAGGTACGACACAAAAAAAATTTTATATTAACTAAAAAATTTTTTTGGGGCAAAACCTATTTCCGAAGCTATTGTTTTAAGGTAAGTTATTGGAAAAAGTGATGAATGCCTAAGAGGTCTTAATGTTTTGGTATAAAGCTTTTAGAAAGACTGCGGTTAATTTATTTATTAGCAAAAAAAGATCCTGAAAGTAGACGTTTGGCTAAAATCATCGAAAAAATTTCCAAACATGAAAGTTTCCTTGATTTCTTTAACATGGGGTTCTTTTTAATTAATGGAAAAAAGAATCTGAATGTGGGAAATTTGAATACGGAACAATTTTTGAAACTAATATTGAAAATAAAAGTCTTTTAAAAAGTTTGAAATGTAATGGAAACACCCTTTATTTTATACCAAGAACATGGATGCTAAATCCCGAAAAAAAATTTTTAAAACGTTTTTTTTGTGCTTTTTTGTCTAAAAATCATAAATTTCCCTTTAAAAACATTTAAAATGTTATCTGTGCTCTTTTTGTTACAAAAACTTTTTACATGGGGTTAACGGAAAAAGGGGTTTCCTTACTTATTCGTTAGCATGAAGCCAGAACCCCGTGGGGGGAACTACCAAAAATTTTACCAAAGGGGTAAATTAGGGGGAAAAGCAGCCCACATATATATTCTGGGGCTTCGCTGAACAGTGGATTAAGTGTTTCTTTTCTCTCCACACAGCCAATGTAAAAATACCTTATAATAATAACACTAATGAATCGTTTATCTGCCGAGCATTATTAGATTCTGGGTCTGAATGTTGTTTTATTTCAGAAATAGTTGTAAATATTTTAGGTTTAAAAAGAAAAAGCAGTAAAATTTCTCTTCGTGGGGTCGTGCGGGTACCGCAGGTCAAACGGGATGTTGTGTTGATTTGGTTGTCGGATCACAGTTTTCAAATGAGAGTTTTGAAGTGAACGCTTTCATTTTAAACTTCACAAATACCTTCGGAGATTTTGGATGTGAAAGGATTTAGATTATTTAAAATCAATTCATCTAATAAATGAAGAATTTATGCGTCCTAAGGTATGTGATATAATTTTAGGATATGATTGTTTCTTTGATATTCTTCGCATTAGAAAAATTGTTGATTCCAAAAACGAACCCGTTGCACAAAGAACTATGTTTAGATGGGTTGTTGCATGAAAACTTAATGTTAGAATAAGGAACCACATGAATTATATTCTCATTTTTTAACCACTGAAAACGAATTAAGGACCGATGCGCTTCTTCAGAAGGTTTGAGAAGCGGAGGAATTATGCGTTAAAGAACAATTTCTGTCCGATGAGGAACTATTTTGTGAAAACCATTTTAAATCAATTTTTAAATATAATAGTGAGAGATAGATTTGTAGTAAAATTACCACTAAACGGAGATACCTCACGGTTGGATAATACTAAGGGAATAGCAATTTCTGGATTGCTTGCAATGGAGAGAAGATTTGAAGTCGATAAAACCTTTGAAAGATAATATAAAATTTTTGATAGGATGTGAAACATTGGGGCATATGACAGTTGTGGAAAATAATGAAAAATATATGGACTCTAAAATCTATTTCTTTCCTCATCATGCTGTTGTGAAAAGTGACAGCTTTTAAACGAAATTTCGCTTTGCTAGCCAACAAGTAACGTTTGCATGGTTTTTGTGATGCTGCTGATTTGGATTATGCATCGGTTATCTATGCTGAAGGGCCACAAGCCAATGGTACTACCAAGGTGACTGTTTTGGTGGCTAAATCAAGGGTGGCACCTCTAAAGCCTGTGTACATTCCAAGATTGGAGATCAACGGTGCACTATTACTTGCCCGACTTTATGCAACCTGTAAGAACATCTTGAAGGAGTATGATGTTCACTACTACGCATGGACTGATTCACAAATGGTTTTATCTTGGATGTCTTCTCATCCAAGGAACTGGAAGCCTTACATTGCCAATAGAACATCCGAGATTTTGGACTTGGTTCCAGTAGACAGTTGGCGTTACGTGCCCACACCAAGATGAATCCAGCTGACATTGCATGCAGAGGTTTATCATCTAAAGAACTTCCTACATGTGTTTCTATGGTGAGAAGACCCTCAATGGCATTCCTGTGGAATGGACTCTTGGCCTAAAAACCCAAAAGAGATGATCAGACTAGAGTTTAGTAACAAAAGAAAGAAAACAGGCAGCTTTTAGCTTCCCTGTGGTTGTCAACTCTGACTTTATTGACTCTTTATTTCTAAAATTTTCACCATTTACTAAGATTATCGATATTTTTGCATTTTGTTTTAGATACATCACAAACTGTAAGGTAAGAGTTGGCAAGACGAAATCAAATTTAGATTCCAAAGGTAAACACTATGTCCCTCATTTAACCACATATGCAAGGAGGCAGGCAAGTAATCAAATTTTCTTGTACATTCAAAATGTATTTTTCAGAGAAAAAAATCAATTGTATTAAAGATAATAAGCCTGTAGCAAAAAAGTATACTATCTGCTTTTTGTCCTTTCATCGACAAAGACGGTTTAATTCGAGTAGGAGGTTAACTTCCGAATTCGACACTCCAGTATGGTGCTAAGCACCCAATCATCTTGCCAAATCAACATGAAATTTGTAAATTAGTTGTAAATATGTATCATATTTTATATTTGCATGCTGGATGTACTGTATTATTATGTGTTATTAAGACAAAATTATTAGATTATTGGTTTAAAAATATTGTAAAAAATGTATTCATAAATGTATAGTATGTTGTAGGTGTAGAGCAACTTGCATCCAAGCAATTGATGAGTGTTTCTGCTAGTTCACAGGGTAACTCCTAGTAGGCCATTTTCTGTTTGTGCCGTAGATTACGCTGGTCCTCTCAATATTTTAAGATATAGAGGTAAGGAGCAAAGACTATTAAGGGATATATAGCTCTTTTTGTATATTTTGCTACTAAAGCTCTACATTTAGAACTAGTGAGTGTGATTTCACTTCTGGGGTTTTTATTATTTCCTTGAAACGCTTTTGTACTAGAAGAGGAACACTTAAGCACATTTATTGTGATAATGGTACCACTTTTTTCGGTGCCAGGAGAAATATGTTAGAAGTATTTAAATTTGTGTATCAAAACTTAATGGAAACGAACATTTTTGCTATACTTTAACCCAAGTGAATTTAAAGTGGCATTTCAGCCCTCCAGTGTATCCTTATTTTGGAGGATTATAGGAAGCAGGAGTTAAGAATATTAAGTACCATTTAAAAAGTGTAATTGGTAACACAAATTTTACTTTTTAGGAGTTCAGCACTTTGTTAACATAGGTAGAGGCAATTATGAACTCAAGACCTCTAGTCTCTTTGGATGGTGACAGTGATCCAGACAGCCTTAATATTTTAACTATTTCTCATTTACTCATAGGTGAGGCTATTAGCTCTTCCCTGAGCATACCATTGATGATAAACTTTCTTTTCGCTCCCGTTGGGATATTGTCCAAAAAATGAAGTTAGGTTTTTGTAGAAAGTGGA
Organism: Trichonephila inaurata madagascariensis; assembly: GCA_019973955.1. Lineage (NCBI taxonomy): Eukaryota > Metazoa > Arthropoda > Arachnida > Araneae > Nephilidae > Trichonephila > Trichonephila inaurata. The sequence goes on along the minus strand of BMAV01022184.1, from coordinate 2,521 downwards.
AAATTGATTATTTGAGTAACTTACAAAACATAACTAAATGGGAATTTCCTAACAATAATTTTAAGGTTGGATAAATTGTAATTATTAAGGAGGATAATATTCCTCAAGCAACCTGGCCTTTAGGTAAGATAATTGAAACGCATCTAGGTAAGGATGGTGTGGTAGAAGTAGTAACTTTTAGAACTGCTAAAGTGTTGAAAGACCAATTCATAAACTATGTAAGCTTCCTCTACATCAAGAATAACTTCTTGATGGGGGTATATTAGAGGGTTCATGTATGCCACTAGATGGCACTATTTAAATCATTAAGTGTGTTTTTGTTTGGTTTGGCTAATGCCACCTGTCTGACGTAGTCAGAACGAGGCTCACGAAATTCAACGTAGCAAGGGTCTAGATGTACGCCTGTCGTTGGCCTTGAGCACCAAACAGATGACAGTACGAATTATCTCAGCGAAATTCCCGAATGGTCAATAGATGGCGACACCATCTATCTACATCTCCACAATTTAGACATGGAACTGAAGGGATAGAATTATTCTCCAGTCCCCTACACTCGAGATTCAGCCCACAAGACTTTAAGACCCACTGATTTAATGAGCACATACTCCGTGTGCACTCGGAGGTTATTTGGTGGCATCGAGCATCAAACACCAGGCTTTCCGGTCTTCAGCCCGATGCTCTAACCACTAGGCTACCCACGACCTCGATTTTATTTTGAAAATATACTACTCACAATAATATTAAAATTTTATCAATATGTTCGCATAAAGCCTTATTAGCTTCCTCTTATATTTTAACTTACTTTACAAAAAAAAAATAATTCAAGTTTACTCATAATGTATACCTATCACTATGTTTTTCACCAATGGAAGAAGCTAAGATGCAACAAAAATAAAACTAGCAGAAAACGTCTTTTTCGAAACACTTTTATCAAAAGTTAAATTGTTTGTTCCTGCTTTCTGAATATTATTCTATTAATGTGTATGAATAAAGTCCACAAACACTTTTCTTTTGTACTTAAGCATAGTTCTCCTTTGACTAATTTACGAATGAATGTATGAAGTAACGGAACCAGTTATTATATTAAAACGTGTAAATGCAATAAAAGTTGGTTCTGCATTTATAGAATTGTTGAAATACTTGCAGCTGAGCAATGATCAGTGAGGAGATTATTTTTATTGAAAGGGTTATTGGGTGGAAACTTTGTTCCCATTCATCTGCTGTGAAATAAGTGATAAGAAAGAGAAAAACAAAACTTTTTTTCCCCCAATAAGCTTCATATTGACAACGAAGCCTTTGCCGACACCACAAATCCCCAAATATGAGAGCCAATTCATGGTGGCACCATCAAGTGATGGTTATTGCTAATAAGTTTTCACTTTCAAATTATTTTAAATCCATCTCACGTCAGATGCTAAATACAACGGCACTAATTAAAATTTCCCGTGAGTATCAGGGCCAAGTTAGTGCTCAAGGGATCTTTTACATGCCTCATAATTATATGTCAAACGTGCCTACGATTTTCGCATCCATAAAATCTATCGACTCCAGCCTCGTTCGAACTCATATCCTTGGTCTTACGAAGTAGGCACGCTAGTTCTAAAACACCGAGCTGACAGCTGAAAAAATGAGAATTATTAAAATTCAAAAGAATGCTTCAAGCATACTTTTATAAAATTCAACATTGTGTATAGATAGAGGGTATACTTTAAAAAAAAATGCGGACTTTTTAAGGTATCCGACTACGTTCAGAACCGTGATTTTAAAAAAGCTCATAAATGGATAATTTTCATGATATTTAGTGTCACTTAGATTAGAATACAGGTATAAAATTGTTTTAAGGACAGTTTGACAAAACATTATTTAAATACAATATTTCGGCAAAAAATTAACTTAGAATAATTTTTTTCCAAATGTTGTCCTTTTGTGAAAAATGCTTCTATTATAATAATATTTTGCCTGTATATAGCTAGGACCTCTGTACAGAGGCTCAACTAGAATGTTTGAAATATATAACTTAAAAGTGGGTTTATCCATATTTTACGACAATAGAGGGGAGCAATTTTAAGAAAAAAGCGCCAATAATTATTTGAATTGGTGGTAACTGAAAATAATGTGAATTTTTCCAAAATTCTAGTTGAGTCTCTGTAGAGAGTTCTGAGCTATATACAGGCAAAAAATTATTATAATAGAAGCATTTTTCACAAAAGGCGATTTGGAAAATATTATTCTAAGTTCATTTTTTGCCTAAATATTATATTTAAATAATTCTTTTTGCCAAAATGTCCTTAAAACAATTATATATTTATATATGTATTCTAATCTAATTGACACTAAATATCATGACAATTATCCTTTATGCGCTTTTTTAAAATCACGGTTCCGAACGTAGTCGGATACCTGAAGGACATGTCTTGTTTTAAATTCCTTTTTACACTTTATTTTCAGAATCTTTGAAAATCCGAATCAAAACCCTTGATTTTTTTAAAATTCAATGGCATTCTTTAAATGTAAAAGATAA
>BMAV01022183.1:0-41594 GCA_019973955.1 Trichonephila inaurata madagascariensis | reverse complement strand
ATTTTTTAAATATTTTTAAAGCAAAGGGGAATTTACCAAAGTTAAAGAGACGTCAATATTTTTCTATTTAAAAGGTCTCTCAATAGTTAAATATAGCCGTAATGTTGTCATCTATTGATAGTAAAAAGAACAAAAATTTGAAAAAAACACTTTTGGGGATAAAAAATTTTTAATTATTATTTTTTAAAAAATGTTTAAAGTGTTGTTTCGCGGTGTGAAACCACTGAACGTTAAAGGGTTAAACTGTATAGTACCAGTCTAGATAAAATAAATACCATTGTTTAGAATTATATTGTTTATGTTAAGTCAGACCTTTGTCTCTTTAGTTTGCTTAAATGATTTCATGAATTATAGCATGTCTATTGAAACTAGAAAAATTGAAAATTTGGTGAGAAAATTATGGCCTGTAATTATGGCTCTTGTTCTGTGAACCTAGTCTATGGCTCTGAAGTATGATTTCTTCTTGAGAATAAAGCAAAGGTTTAAATTTTTCTCTTCTGTTACATACACATCAATTTCTGCCTCAAGTATATTGCACTTTTCATTCATTATTTCTTCTAAGACAAATTTAAAACTTTTGAGGAACAAGTTATTGCTATAAAAAAATTATTTTATTCATTCAAAAATAAAATGTCTCCTTTTGATAAAAAATACCTTTTAATTTTCATATGTGCATAAGCTTAATTTTAAAAGTTGAAATCAATTGTTCTATAAATGCTTTTTCATTTGTAAATTTCATTTTAAATTTTTGAATCAAAAAGTTTTATTTGCAAATTTAAAAGGAAAAAATACAGAACTTTATTCTTTAGAGGGTTTGCATTGCCCAATTGCATTGTACAAGCTTCAGTTGCAAAATGTGCTCAAGTATAAAAGTGTCAATTCTCTGAAGAAAAAATATCTAGTATGTTATTCTTATGTATATTAATGAGTTGATTTAAATATGAAAATGAACTCATAACTGAATGTTTTGAAAGAATTTAGTAGGGAATAATACTTTCTGTATGAATTCACTTCTTTTTTTCCCCTTGAACTAAATAGTATGTTATCCTTTCTGGCATGTATGCCGAGTTTTTGCAAATCCAGGGTTTCATTATATATTTCGAATTTTGATAAATCTATTGGTAATAGTAATAGTAATAAAATTGGTATTGCGAGAATTTCAAGAGCTAAACGTAAAAAAAGAGTTACTAGAGACTATGACAACCCTCAGAAATCTATATGTTAGAATTAGCTAATAAATTTGATGATAACTATAACACAGGATTAATTAAATCATTTATGTTTGGCATGAATAAAACTGAAATTAAAATTATGACAGATATTTTAAACAAATGTAATCTTAGGGATTCTCATGGTATGCATATATATATGATTCGAGACCTTAATAACTATTTAGTACAAAAAATGAATATTAAATTAGATGCAAGTGAAAGTTACACTATAGAATATTGTACATTATTATTTATGAATAAATCCTTTAACAAAATTAATTTTTCTGGTATATTTCAAAAATATCAATCCTTTTTTCCAATTAAAAATATTATTAAAAAGGCTTTCAAATATAACAAGAAACTTGGTAGATTTATATTTAATTATAATCAAATCTCGGAGCTCCTTAGTACAGAATCATGTAAATGCAATTTATATCGGGACTATATTGATGATTACCATCAGCACGTTGTCACGAAACCTTGGCATCGTGAAGATGATTTGTTGAGAAATTTTATGAAAAAAGGTACTGGTTTTAGATTGATGATCACAAAAAATAAATCTAATGTTATGAAACAAATGAAAAGGATTTGGATAAATTCTACCTTAAAATTGCTATTAAATATGGAATGCAGATTGAGGCTTTCAATCAATTTAGATCTTATGTAGCAATAGAAATTCAAAAATTAGATTTCAGTGTTGAAAATGAAATTATGTATAAAGATCTTAAATCATCAATAGAAAATATCCAAAAAGACTCCGTGATTACATATGTTGATAAGGTCTCTGCTAATTATGCCATAATCTGTAAATATTTTTACAGTAAAATATTAAATAATCACATTTTAAATAATAATGCATTTCAAAAATCAATTCATAGTAATAGAGAAGATGATAATCGTCTTTTAGCTTTGAACAAAAGACTGAATATTCATCTAAATAATATTAAATATCCACGCATTTTTTTAACACCAAAATTTCATAAAAGCCCTATAAAATTTCGTAGTATCATTAATGGGTACAATACATATATCACGAGGTCTGGTAAGATCTTAGTCTCTTCTTCAAAATTTAATTGATAATTTACAAAACACGGCAATAATTAAAAATAGCTTAGAAATTGCCAGAGTTACTAAAGATGTGTTAATTTTTTCCATGCATGGCTTTGACTTCTAGGACCTTTTTAATTCTATTGATATTGATGATATGATTCGGGTTCTACAGTTAATTTATGATAAATATGAGCTATATACTTCAATGAAAAAAGAGAAATTCGATATTCTTGTTAACCTCGTATTAAAAGACAATTTCATTGCATTTAATCAGAATCTTTATAAACAGATCAAAGGATTACCTCAGGGTGGTCCAGCTAGTAATTGTTTAGCGAACCTGTATTTATACATTTTTTTGAAATTGACCATATTGTTAATGATTCTTACTTGATTTATCGTTATATAGATGATTTAATAATTTTTGGTAAAAATAATGAATATAAACCAAATATTACATTCTACCCTGACTATCTCAACCTCCTTAAAACTAACTTTGACTCTAATATGGTAGAATTCTTGGATTTAGATTTGCATCTAATTAACAATAATGTAGTCAGTAACATTTTTGACAAAAGAGATTCTTTTAAGTTCCATATAATTAAAATTCCTGTATGGAACAGTAACTTGCATTTATCGGTCAATTCCCAGTGAACGGTACGCTCCTTGTCCGCCATCTTGTTTTTGGCGACTATGGGCGAAACGCGACTCCGCGAAGCACACGCCAAGTATGTAGGTCGATGTATCTTCGTGCTAGATCTAGAAACTCAGCGTGAACTCTATGGAGTCGTGCTCCGAAAATAATCACCACAAAAACAAGAAAATACAACAAAACAACAATAGAATTTCAAAATTTTAGAAAGACAAAAACACTTTCATAAAATCAACAAAGGCATTAACACTTACTTTTTAATTCTTCATCTTTGCTGCCAAGTATATCCGTCATCCAAATCTTTCCTTTCAACCAATTTTATATTTTCATTACAATTAGGACAAGTATAATTACTAGCAATCAATCCTACACTCATACAATATTTAACAACATCCAACTTACCTTTTCCAATTCAAAAAAAAATCTCAAATTCACTCGGTCTTGTTCCAATCCAGACAAAGACGAAAAAGCCATTATACTTAAAATTTTAAAAACCAGAAATTAAAACCAAATAAAAATTACAAAAATTTAAATACTATAAAATTAAAAACAAATACTAATTAAGAAATTTAAATACTATAAAATTAGAACAATTAAAATTTTTGAAATAAATACGATTGAAGAGAATGCAGAACTTAACCACTCCACTGGTGAAAAACAGATTGAAATGTAGCAAGCTGCAAAACCGTTAAATTAACGACAAAAAGTGTTGAAACTCAAACTTACCTCCTACAACTTTTAATATAATTGGATGAAACAAGAATTAGATCATCATGACATCATTCATTGCGGAAGTTACACCAAAGAGGATCCGATAACGCACAGGTTACCATCTTTTAACGGGAGAGAAAGGGTTAAGTTGACAAGGAGAAAATAAGTATCGCCCGAGAAACGGCGCCAAAAAAATCGCCAAAATAGCGTACCGTTCACTGGGATAGAGCCCATTTATCAATTTACAGAAATGTTATTTTGAATTTTTTATTTAGAAATGATAACTTAACTACCCACAAAATCGATAAATTTAATAATATCAAAAAATTTTAAATGTTTTTTTAGATCATGAATACCCTTTTAACTTCTTAGAACTTATATTCATCACAAATATATTAGTCGTCTTGCTACTTCTGATTCCAAATCCACCACACAACAATAGGATTTCAAAGTCAGCATGTTAGTGGTCTTGCTGTGAAGTTATATCATAACACTCATATCACAGTTTACATCTTTTCCACACACATCTTAAACATCTTACACATTTTTGACAACCAACCAAATTAGAACCTAGCAAATTTACATTTTTGACAATCAACCAATTCAAAGCCTACCAAAATTGATTGTCATCTATCTCGATATCTATCTATGCTTGTTAGTGTAAAAGGTAGTTCAAAAGATACGTTCAGAGATACCCAAGACTCTTGATTCTCTTGGAAAGGGATCTGTAAGTAGGAAGATTTCGTTTAATAATTTTTTTTTTTCTTTTTCCTGCTTTAAGAAATTGGGGAGAATTTGTTTCAGAATATTAATCAGTGGTTTTATCATACTCTCTGTGAGTTTTTGTATACTTTGAATTTTGTTTATTTTTATATACTTTGAATTTTTATATACTTTAAATTTTTGTTTATTTTATTTGGTTTTTCCCACCGAGTTTTCAAGGGGAAGGTTGGCGCTTTAAAACTAGTCTAACCCACTTATTCGGTCCTAAGTCCGAAATTGCATTCTGACTCTCTAGGTTCTTTTTTATAGTTCCTTTTTAGTATTTTTTCGATCTTCATGTTTTGCTTTTATATTCTTATTACGTTATTTCTCTTGTTATGTTCATTATCTATTATTTCTGGTTTTTGAAATATTATACAAATTTATTTTATATATATATATATATACTTAGCGTAATAAACTCTTTGATCCTTTAGCTATCCAGTGGTGTAATTGAATTTTAGATAGAAATGATAGATATGTAGCTGCAACACCAAAACTGTTTTCCCCGCACGCTTTTCGTTACCCTTTTGTTTTGAAGCTAAAACCTTTTTTTTGGGGCTTTAGAAAAGGACGGGGGAAAATTTTTTACAATGCGCGAAACCCCGTCACAGATGTAATCAGAACCGTCACGGATGCGTAAAAACCCCTTTTGTAAAGGGAAAATATACAGAACGGGACAAATCTTTCCCCCGCCTTCGAAATCTCACAAAATACTTCTCTTCATTTCCCCTGGAAAGGGGACACCCAGGTTTAAACCCGGGGCCTCCCGATCTGCAGTCGAATGCTCTACCACTGGGCTATACACCCCGTCAGCGAATCTTTGCTTTGTGTTCCGTGGGAAACGGATACAAAAATGCTTTGATTAGAAATATCCCGGGAAGGGGGACAGATCTTTTCCCGCCTTGGGAAATTTTCCCCAAAAAGTATTTCTTTTTTTTTTCCCCTAAAAGAAGGGGCATCCGGGTTTGAAAGGGCACCCCCTGTCTGCGGTCGTGCTCTCCAGGCTATACCCCCGCGTCAGCTAACCTTTGCTTTACGTTCCGTAGGAACGGATACAAAAATCGCTTTGTCAAAAATCCCCCAGAACGGGACAGGTCATTCCCCCTTTGACCCCCCCCCATATTATTGGCCCTATTGTTCCTGGGGGGTTTTTAAAATTTTTTTAAATCGTGATTATCTCGGTTTTTGGCTGGCCCGATTGACTGAAGGTTAGTATCGTTCAACTCTGCTCGTGACCGCCTTTCGTCCTTGGTCCAGCTTGCCCTCCCTAAAGATTTTTAAAAAAGATTTTAATCTTGTTACGCCAAAAAAGTATAACTTCTTCGTTGCGTACAAAAAGTACACACACCCCTTTTTTTAATTGCCTCCCACTATGGGTAATTTTAAAGCCCGTTTTTCACGTCAAAAAGCCCAGGTCTATGGGTGGGGGGGAGGGGTCAAACCATCCCCCCCTTTTTTGCGCCACTGAGTTTAGACGAAAATTTTTTAAAAAAATAATTTTCCCAAAGGGCCCGAAAAGGGGCGGTTGAAATTTCCCGGGGTTACTTTTTACAATTTTCCCCACCATTGATCACGTAAACAAATTGCTTCCCCCAAAATTCATTTTAATTTTTCTTTATATAACATTTTAATATTTTATACATAATTTTTTAAATTGCAGATGTAATTCAAAGGTAATCTTAATTTTTTCCCCTTCTTGCTTGATTAATTTTTCCCAAGTATTTTGCATTATTTTGACGTAAAAATTTTTGAATAAAATAAAACTTTGCGGGTAACTCGAAAGTTTTTTAAGAATATATAAATCATAATAAAACATCTGTGGCGTTTATAACTTTATATTTATAAGAATATATTAATGGAATTCAAAATTAACACTCGATAATTGGTGAACAAGCAAAAAAACTCAAGCATCTGTTGAATTTTTCAATTGTTCTCAAACCACAGTTATTTCGCTGTAAATATCAGAGAGTAAAATTATAGCATAACTTTTTTTGGATTCCAATTTTTCGGTTTCTATTTTTTTTTTCTCAAATTAAATCTTACAAACTGGTTCATTGAAGTTACAGGCTCCTCTTTTATTGTCTTAGATAAGAAAAGAAACCCTTTGGGGAAATTTAAAAAACCCCTTTGGGTAAAAATTATGTTTTTCCCCCTTTTTTTACATTATTCGATTGTAGAATCAAAGGGGAATTTATGTCAAATGGGGGCCCAAGGCAAAAGAACGTGTTAGACTTTTAAAAAGGAAATGCAAAATCTCTTCACCACTGCAATGGGTTTTTAAAATTTAAAAATTCCCAAATCTTGTCTACGTAAAAAAGCGAAAATCAATTAATTCAAAACTAATCGTAGCTGAAAGTTTTTTATTCTCATAAAGTTGATTAAAAAAAATTATTTCAAAGTTTAATTAATTTACCAAACTCACTTATGAATAAAAACACAATTATAATTTACGTGGATTTCCTAGTAGTACTAACATATATTTTTTTATTATCTTAATCCCCCAAAATCCTTTTTTTTACATTCCAACATTCATTTAAAACCCAAAAATTTTTGATATTTTGCTTAGGGCTTTTGGTGCTGAAAAGGGGGCTATGTCTCTCTAAATATTCCCCTTTTTTAATGCCCTCCGTAAAACAATATCGACTTATGTAAATTTATTTGTTAGAAAATTAATTGATAAGTTTAAAACTCAAATTATTTTTAAATTTTAAAAAAAATCGATTGTAAGAGGGATGAGCAGAAAAATACAAAATTATTAAAAATAATTTTAGGTTTTTTAGAATAATTTTGAGAAATTCAAATAAAGTGTCAATAAAAAAATTGATGAAAATAAAACTTCGTTCTCTCAAGTAAAGGGGTAAAACGAGGCGTCAGAGGAAAAATACCAGCAGGGGGGAACCCCGGTTTTTGGGGCGGTTTTAAATTTTTCCCCCCCAAAAGGGGGCGCTGGGTCCCCGGGCTCGAGCCCAAAAACAATCCCCGTCCACAGTGGGTGTGAACATATAATATTGTTTTGAAGTGTCTTCTTTCGCAGTCCCGGATAACTTTATGTCATATTAAAGGAACAAAGTGTTTGAAAAAAACTCCCCCCTTGAAAAAAACAACAATGGAATATCGTTTTGATCTTCAACGGCTTTCCAAAGTATGCTATTTTAGGAACCAAAAAGGGTTTTGACTATTCGGACTCTCTCAAAAAACCCGGGTGAAATGAGAGTTGGGAAAATCTTGCATATTCAGGAGTTAAAACTCTAAAAAACTTTAGTGCATAGAAAAAAAGAAATTTTTACATTTAGTAATGAGTAAATTTTTTCCCTTATAAATTTAAATGTAGTATTGTTTTTTTTTCTTTTTTTATTTCCTATGGGAAAGGGAAAACATTTTTTGGAAATAAACTTTTTACAAAATATGCAGGGAAAAAAAAATACGTTATAATGCAAAAACTTAGAATTTTCTAAATAATTTTTGTTGCTTTTTTTTTTTTCAATTTATTAGAAAATAAAGGGGAAACCCCTTAAAAACTCGTGAAGGAAGTTTTTAAAAAAAAGGACTGCCCGATTAAAACATTTTAAAAGGATCTTGCTTTATATACTGACCCAATTGCTTTTTTGGGGGAAAAAATTTGTCTTTTTAAATTGAAATTTTTCACATTTGTAGGCTAATAATTTACCTCCTAAAATTTCAAAAAAATGCTTCAAAATAATAAACCAAAAATTTAATTAAACAAAAAAGTCTATAAAAAATCTAATTTTTTTTATCATACTCATCATATCCTCTCCAAAAAAAAAAAGAAAAAAAATTATAATCTACTCTAACCCTACTCACCGAAAAAATATATTTCTCGAGTGTAAATTTTCTGCAGGAATACATCCCCCATTAGAATTTTGCAGTATCTACTCTCTAGCATTATTCTTTCTGTTATTTCGTATTTATAAGGAAAATGAATGTTTTCAACTTCTTTGAAAAAAACTAGGATTGTTGGGAAAAATTTTGGGTTTTTGCAAGCATTAGTACATTATATTGGGAAATATTTGCATAAAAAAATATTTTCTTTTATAAAAAAATACGAAAACAAAAATTTAAAATTTTTAAAAAGAACACACAAAACACTAATTACAATGTTTAAAAAAAAAAAAGATATCAATTTTATGCTATTAACTTTGTTACAAATGGTAATTTATTTGGGTTTTTTAAACAATTTATGGGAAACTTTAGGTGCAGCTTTGTGATGGCCTTTTTAATTTGTACTTTTTTAAAAACCCTTTTTTCTGTTATAGAAACTTCTCAAAAAAAACACCATAACAAGTATTTATTTGGGAAGGGGTAAATTTACACACCCTTTTTTTTCCATATTTTGTATAATAATGAAAAAAAAAAACATTCCAAAAAAGCATGAAATGATTAAAAATTTTTTTTTCAAAATCTAAAAAGAACTAATACTATTTCAAACCACATAAACATAAAAATTTAAAATTTTAAACATCCTAAAAATCAATTATTTAGAAAAATTTTGGGAAACATTTAAAAACATTTTAAAAAATAATAGAAACCTTTTTGCATCAAAAATATCAAGTTTTTATTCCTTCCTCTCCCCATCTTCTAACATATTCACATTACTACTATCGCATTACTTTTTTGGATTCTTCATGTCCCAAAACCTCTTTTTCCCCAAAGGTTTCCCCTTACAATGCTATATATCTAAACGGCTGGGGGAAACCCACTTCTCCTCGCTCCCGAATGGGCCCTCAGACGCAATCTCCCAAAAAGCCAGCTGTATTTGTATTTGAAGGGCGCTAGTGAGTATCCCCTTTTTATGCCCCTTTAAAAAACCCTTTTATCTTTAGGAAAACACACCGGTTTCGGAGAAACCAGTTTCTCAGAGAGAATCAGAATCTCGGCCTTGGTCTACAAGAGCATTAAGTTTTCCACTATATAAGAAAATGTTTCTATTTAAGTTAGTGGTACACTTTCAACATAAAGTAAATTTTATAATATTAGTAAAATGTGTTTTCTTTTGTTCTTGTCGCTCTATTTAGTAAATTGAAAAATTTGTTCTTTTTTTTACTATAATTTTCTTAATATAAACAATAGTTGCACCGTTGTTAAAAAAAATACGTTTCCCATGACAGATGTTCACCGGTCATGATTAAGTTAAAAGCGATCCCACACAGCCGTTAAATAACAGTAATGAATATTATCTTAAGATGGTGATCATAGACACTTTTCCTTTTTCACGAAAACTAAATAACGGTGAAACTCAACGTCGTCGCTGGTTGGTTTATTCAAGTTCTAAAAATAAAATTTTCTGTTTTTCATGCAGACAATTTGGCAATTCACAAACTCAAATGGTACAGGAATGGTGCTGTGATTGGAAACACATAAGGCTGCATTCACACCAAGGCTGTCAGCGTCGAGCGTCTAGCCAATCAGAGACTTCATCTCGCCCGAGAGGAAGTCTTTGATTCTGAGCTCAACATGACGATATGTGTAATCACTTAGAAAGAATAGAGAATATTTTACACAGGCAGGAAAATACTTAAGAACATATGGCCTATATGTCCCAATGGATAACATTAGAGAAAGGAATAAAGCTCGAAAAAACATTAGACAGAGATAACGGAAGGCGAATTCTTGAATCTCAAAAGCATTGGTATAATTTGTTTGGGGGATTAATTTATAACATAAATTTCTTAGCGGATCATAATCTGACGTTTAGAGGTCACAGAGAATCTCTCAAATCTGACAAAGACGCTAAAAATTCTGGAAAATTTTATACACTTATTTAGACTAAATATGATCCCACGTTACGTGAACTCATACATCGCATTTATAACAAACAACTTGCACGCCATTATCTAAGCCACGATATTCAAAAGGACTTGATCACAATCATGTCAAACACAGTTACCAGTGAAGTGATTGGTAGGATAAAAGAGGCAAAATATTATTCTTTTTTACTCGACTGCACTACAGACTGTAGTAGAATTTAACAAATGTCGGTCATCTTACGATATTGTAGTACATCAACTGGAAGTATAGAAGAAAACTTGATCGAATTTCTTGCTGTCACTGAAACGACTGGAGAATATTGGACCAATGCAATGGCTTAGATATTCAGAACTGTCGTGGACAAGGATATGACAATGGAGCTAATATAGTAGGCACAATTAGTGGAGTTAAAACTCGAATATTAAATATAAAATCCAGGGCATTTTTCACACCTAGCGGTTGTTATAGTTGGAATCTGTTATTGGTAGCCGCAGCTAATTCGTCAGTGGCAATAAAAACATTTTTGGGGGAGGGAAGTTTCATTCAGATTTTTTTTTTGCTATATTTTCCAAGTTTTAGCAAACGCTGGAAAATTATCAAAGATAAATTAAAGCTTACTATTAAGCCTTTATCAGACTCAAGGTGGGAAAGCAGAATCGAGGCGGCGAAGGCCGCATTATTACAATTTGATGATGTTGTTGAATGCATAGAAAACTATATATATAAAAATCAAACGGAACGATCCGACACACTCAATTATTGCTATTCCGTTTTAAATAATGAAAAGTTCAGTTTGGAATTCATCGTATCATTACATGTATATGGTATGAGTTATTAACGCGTGTCAATACCATAAGCAAATTATGGCAATCTGTACAAGCCCATTTATGCATTACTCTTGAACATTTGTGTATATTTTGTAACTGGATCAAAGAGTATCAACAAAAAGGATTCGGAAAATGCTTGTCTGACGCCTCTAAGTCAAGCCGTTATGATTATCCAAAAGATTTTAAAATGAAAGGGTGGTCAAACAGAAAAGAATGTTTGATTATGAAGGTGGTGATTAACCTATATAGAGTCTGTCAAAAGCTGGTATGAAACAGACACTTTTAATACCATGATTTATTCTGTGTAAGCAATATGGATTTAAGATTTATGTCTTTAAATCAACATTTTGAAAATTTTGGTTTTCTCTATGACTTAAACAAGTTAAAAAGTATTCCAAAAGAGCAAATACTGAAAAACTGTCAAGAGTTACACACAGTCCTACAAGTAGGTGAGAACAGTGATTCCAACCTTACGAATTACATGAAGAATTATAAAATATGTGATCCTAAATTTACCCAACATCATTGCAGACGTGAAACATCTGCTCCAAAATGTCACATAGAACGATTTGAAAGAAATTTTCCCAAATATTTACATTATCTTTCGAATTTTGTTAATAATACCCGTAAGTACCACTTCTCTGTTGAGAGGAACTTTCCAAAATCAAAGCTAATAAAAAATTATGTAAGAAATACAATAGGTCACACACAGGAAAGACTCAGCTTTGGCAGTTTTATCTATTGAAGCAGATACACAGCATCTAAGATAAATTACGAATCAATCATTAAGGATTTCAATAAAACTTAAAGTAGAAAATTTCTGTTTCTTTAATTTGTTCTTTTTTTTTTCATTATTGTTTAATGTGCCAAAAAAATATGAGTAAAAAGTTTGTTTTTTTCTTTATGAATGAAAATTGGTTTTTTTATTTTATAAACCCTCTTCTTACGCCACCAGAGGGCCTCGCGAAATGCATCTTGCCCACATTAAGTTCAGGTCTCGCGCCGCCACTGCTGCTAAGTGCAGACAAATTGCAACTACATCATCGGTGGCAGTACCACCATCATCAAGTCGCAATGCCGGGGGAGTCGCCATACATCCCAACATCAATAGATTCACTGATTGTAATAGAGTTAACATTGACATTTTGGAATTGGGATTGGAAGACGCAAAGGCTGGTGATGTCTGCCTAGTACAGAAGTCACCAAAGTGGTGGTCCACGAGAAAATTTGCTGGGCCCCAGAAAAATGTGGAATATACTTACTCATCGCGTTGAGTTTCGCTTTAAGATCACAATTTTTCTTATAAATATATTTAAAAATCCTATTAGTGGTCTGCGGGATTTAAATTATGAATTTACTGGTCCGTGAGGGCAAAAGTTTGGTGACCGCTGGTCTAGTAAACGTAAAGGTTAATGGCATTTTCCGGTGTGTGTACTTACATCCGGTCACAGTGTTAGCAGTAATTATACTCTTTATGTTACAATCACTATTACAATATTCCAAAAACATGGCAAAAATTACACCCGATTGCAATCCTGATCTTACTACACCAATTATGACAGTCAGGGACTTTAATGTTAATTTCTCGCAAGACCTCTCATTGCCCGGCTTCATGCTCTGCGAGTTTAATTTGTCTTACACCGAAACTTCTCCAACAACGTTTGGTAACACCTGTATTGATTTAACGTTTACCAGAAATCTCAATGTATCCTGTATACCATTTTTGTCGTACTTTTCATATAGAACAATAATTAATGTAGTTATATTGTAATACACATTTGTTTACTTGATTTCTCTCCTGGTTCCCTTGAAAGAAAATAGTTGCCATCGTAAGCAAAAAACATGGAAACCCGGAGGACTTCTTAGTGTCCAAACATGATTATGACATACATAAATAATAATATTTTATATGAAAAATATTACCCGTTACGCGACGTATTCACGTACAACACACGGTCGTGTCCATGACACAGCCACACCCTCTTTTTGTCACATATCCTTAAACACCACTACAAATTCAAAGAAACTACATTTCTTGTTCACAACCCACCCAACGAGTCATAAATCGCTATTCATCAATGGAACATACAAGGCAATTTCATGTATCCTTCCGCAAGAACGGGGAGTTTCATGTCCCCCTTTTCCATATGTGTGAATGTTGATTTTTTAATTACTCTCAAGTAAAATTTTTAAGTACATGCATTTGAAAGAGCATAAAAAACAAGGTTTCCCTGCTTTTATCCGATAACTGAAAATATTTTTATGATCATTTTAGTGCGCCAGATGTGAATTTTCAAGTCTTTAACAAAAATTTTAAAATAAACAGTTTTTTTTTTATATATAAATTTAAATAATGAGAAAAAAATATTTTTTCACTCTTTCGAATGAATTTTATTCTATGCAATTAAAAGCAACACACCCTAGACATAAAAAGAAAGAAAAACTGCACAGGATTAACATTAAGCTCGGAATTTCGTGGTGGCGTGTTAAGGGGAGCTGTAACTGCTTGACAGATTTTCTTGCACATTGCCTCAGCGGCAACGTGCTTATGCATCACAACATATCATGAGGTTAATGGATGGTAGAATGGTCATTGGGGCACATGATCTTAGGTGAGGTCTTAATCCCCTGTCATAAAGGCTGTTGTTGAACATTAGAGGATGATTTGTCATGATTTAAGGAGTGGTTGAAAGAATTTGATAGTGATAAAATTAAAATTGAAATTAATAAAATTAAAATCAACAGTTAAAAATTATGAAACAATTAAGCAATATGATTGCGACCTTTAATTAAGGTAAAATTGCTGGAGCTAAATTTATCTGTGTTGTTGATCAGAAGTGGAGCTATGTTGACCCAAGCTGCCATCGTAACCGGAGGCTAGCGAACGGCCAATTTATCTTTGGGTGTGGGTAAACTCGTCGGCACCGGGGCCAGCACTTTCCCTTTTCGACTGTGGGGGCCGCGAACAAACAAAATAAGAGTGCTAGATGGCCCCCTATGTCTTTTAAATGTCACATTTTTAGTGTGTTTGAAAAAAGAATATCGACTTTTGTGAAATTTATTTGTGTTGGGAAATAAATTTAAAACTCAAATTATTTCAATTTAAAAAGAAAACTCGATTATAAGAGAGTATGAGCCGATACAAAATTATTGGAGATATTTTTATATATATTTATATATATTTTTTGTACGAAATGTGTGTGTGTGTGTGTATATATATGTGGGAAACTCAAATATATGAGGGTCATTGCAAATAAAAGCACACACAAGTAATGCTTAAACGTTTCTTCAAACACACACACACACGTCACAGGGAAATGGATCTGCAATAGATCCTCCATCCCCTATCTGATAAGTATTTTGGCGCTGACAAGTGGAAAAAAAAAAAAAAAAACTGGTAATGTTAAACTCCCCGGTGTGAATATATGGGGCAGCAGAAAAAATGGAAAAATCCCAAAGCATCATAAAAAATCGGTTGAAGGGTGCGGTTATTTCTGAATGCTAGGTGGCGCTAGTAGAGACCTTCCCAATTCAATCGGCAATAGCAGATGAACATATGATAGAGTTTTGGACTGTCCCTTTGCCGGGGGATTCAATATAAAGATTTAGGGGGATCAAGGGTTGTTGGGAATTTGGCTTCCTGCGAGAAAAATCATCAAAGGAATCACATTAACATTTTAATATGTTATACATGAATTTTTATGCGCAGATGTAATTCCATTGATAATCTTAATTGTGCACACTTCTTGCTTGATTAATTATTCAAGTAGTTGCATTACTTTTGACGTAAAAAGTTTTGAATAAAATATATACTTTGCAGGTAACTCATAGATTTTTAAGAATATATAAATCATAATAAAACATCTGTGGCGTTTATAACTTTATATTTATAAGAATATATTAATGGAATTCAAAATTAACACTCGATAATTGGTGAACAAGCAAGAAAACTCAAGCGTCTGTTGCATTTTTCAATTGTTCTAAAACCACAGTTATTTCGCTGTAAATATCAGAGAGAGAGAGAGTAAAATTATAGCATAACTTCTTTGGATTCCAACTTTCGGATTTGCTATAATTTTTCTTCTATTAAATCATTACAAACTGGTTTGATTGAATTACAGGTTCCTTTTTTTTGTCTTAGATACTTTGGTAAAAAAATAAAATGAAATTTAACAAACACACTGGGTAAAAAAGATATGTTTTTCACCTCCCTTTGGTTTACATTATTCGATTGTAGAATCAAAGGGGAAAATGTCAAAAGTGAGCCCCGGCAGAACGTGTTAGACGTTTAAAAGGAAAACAAAATTTTTCACCCTGCAATCGATTCAAAACTTAAAATTCAAATCTTGTCTCTAACAAAGCGAAAATCAATTTAAATTTAAAGCTAATCGTAGGAAAATTTTTTTTTCTCATAAAGTTGGGAAAAAAAAATTTTTTCAAAGTTTAATTAATTTAAAACTACTTATGAATAAAAAAAACACTTTAAATTTTCGTGGATTTCCCCGTAGTACAACATATATTTTCATTATCTTTAAAAATTTTTTGCCCCCCCCAAAAATTTTTTCCCTTTTGGTGCTAGATGCGCGCTATGTCTCTAAATATTCCCTTTTTTTAATGCGTCCTGCAATATGACTTATGTGAAAATTTTTTGTTAGAAAATTAATTGATAAGTTTAAAACTGAAATTATTTTAATTTCAAAAGAAAACTCGTTGTAAAAAGGAATATGAGCGAGATACAAAATTATTAAAAATAATTTTAGGTTTTTTGGAATTTTGTGTGAGAAATTCAAATAAAATGTCACACACAATGGAAATAATAGAAAAGTAAAGCCCTTTCTCTCAAGTGAGGAATACACACAGAGGCGTTAGAGGAAAAATACCAATAGATGACCGGATTTTACGGCTGTGGTTAATTCTTCACGCTAGGCGGCGCTAGTCGAGGTCTTCCCAAATCAATCTCGCCCGCAGTGGGTGAACATATACTATTGTTTTGAAGTGTCTTCTTTCGCAGTCCGGATAACTTTATGTCATATTAAAAGGAACAAAGAGTGTTTGAAAGAGCTCCATCCTTGAAAAAACAGCATTGGAATATTGTTAGATGCTTCAACGGCTTTGACAAAGTATGCTATGAGAACCAAGAAGGTTTTTGAGCTATTCGGACTCAAAAACCTGTTGAAATGAGAGTTGAAGATCTTGCATGTTCAGAAGTTAAAGCTCTAAAAGATTTAGTGCATAGAAAGAAAGAAGATTTTTACATTAGTAATGAGTAAAGAGTTTTTTTTTCCACTATAAATTTAAATGTAGTATTGTTTTTCTTTCTTTTGTATTTCGTATGGTAAGGAAATCGTTTTAGGAAATAAACTTTTTACAAATATGCAGAAATAAAATAAATAATTTAGTTGTTTTTTTTCTTCAATTTATTAGAAAATAAGGGAACCTTTAAATCTCGAGATATTTAATTGAAGCACTGCTGCGCTTCAAGAATTGTTTCATAATGTCGTTGATTTCCGTGTTAAGATACGCCTGGGTTACTCCTGTCCTGAAGCGTGCTACACTTTTCGCAATCACTAGATCTCGCCAGAATTCTTCGCCAAATTAAACCTTGCTTACTTATACCTCGTCCCTCCAGACAGGGTACTTCAAAATGCACTTTTTATGAATTTACCGTGGCTTCAAAAAACAATTTTTCTTGTAAAAAGTACACACTCAAGTACCCCCAAATATCACAAAACAACTCTCAAAATCTTAAATTTTAAAATTACTCAAGATCTTTTAGTAAACTATCGTTGATCAAAATCTGTTAATTCACGTATGAACCCTTTTCCCATCTTAAAACTCAAAACAAATCAGGACCACCGGGGGGAATTGGGGAAAAGACGATGATGTTTTTTCGCCGGGGTAGTGGCCGGGTAGCCAGTGGTATAGGTATCGGTCGTAGCGCCTTGTTCGGGGTTCCACAAAGACCCGCCGTGGGGCGGCGATCCCGTTAAATCGTCGAGCTGAAATGTCCCCCCGTTGGTGTGGTGTGGGTAGTTAGGAGAAGGGGGTGCCAGCTCATGCGCCCCTCCGACCATGGTTCAAAATGACGTGGTCCGTCGCCAAAAGCCCCGTGACGAACAGTGCGACGTTAATATTCAACAATCGATCCCGGGGTACAACGGTTTATAAAGGGTTTTTAAACGATCGGCCGGGAAATCTTAAACTTTAAAATATCTCATTTAATAAACAGTGTAATAGCACTACACGAGCAATAAAGTTCAATTTTTCATTACAAATTAGCATTTTACAGGTCAATTACAGAATAACGGTTCCATAATTGTGATGCCTATATATCGGATTTTGCACTGCATTCGCAAATTCACTGGAATTGATAAAAGTGATGTGAATTCACTGGTAACTGATTATTAATTTGTACGTACATAAATGTGATTCCTCAGTTGAAAAGAAATTTTTAACAGTCTGAATAAAAAAAACAAACTGATAACAGACTCGTTTTCTTTTTGTTGCCTTTAAATGTCTCCTGCAGGCAGATGACGCTGCATACATGGAATATATATGCAAAAATTTACGTAAGTATTAATTACTTTCAGAATTAAAAGTTCTTTATCACTGAAATTCAGTTTAATTTTTTTTAATCAAAGTTTTTGAAATACAGCTGCACAGTTAATTCATTCATTTCGTTTCATATTAAATCAATAGAATGATGGGTATGAATTGTAAATGTTTCGTGTTTTTTTTTCAGTGTATTTTACAAATGCCACTTATCAGCTCACCAGATGGCAGTGTACGTAACTTTCTCGATTCTTAAGGTATCTGTGACTATTTGCCACAACTTTCCTTTTTTTTAAATGGAGATATGGGGATTTTTGCGGGGTTATTATATTTATTAAGTGCATTTTAAGGAAGGGGGGAAGATAAAACTAAGAGAACAAAATATTATTAAAAGAGGAAAAAATTGACAAAAAAATTACATAAACGGGGCCCACTTTCTAGAAAGTGTTTGCACAAATTTTCAATTTTCAATTTTGATGTGTAACATTGCCATTCATTTGTGAAATGACCTTCTGGATAAGAGATTTCGAATTTTACAAAAAATAACTTTTTCCCAGTTGTTTGTAATTTCTTCAAAAAAAGGGTTATTTCACATACGAGACTAAATTTTGCAACAAAACAGTTATTGATAAATCTGAAGGTTAAAAGATTGTGGTGTGTGTGATTATGATCACACGGGGGGAAAGGGGCGAAAACCGATTTATTCTGGGAAAAATCCCTTTGTTTTGGGAAAGTCTAAATTTTTTTTTTTTTTTTTTTGCGACATTTTCTCATGTGGACGTTTAGTGGTTTTCTTTTTCGTGCCCCTCATTGGTAGATTTGTTTATTCAATTATTTATCTGTAAAAAGCAATGTTTAAATAATTATGCATTCTAATATATTTGTATGTTATATACGATTTAAATGTCAATTAGTAATTATTTAAAAATATTTATACGTAAATTATTTATTTAAATTATACAGGGTGTTCCCGAATTCATGGTGCAAACTTTAAGGGTACAGGACATTGTAAAAATCATTTATTGTATAGGAATGTAAGGGCACAAGTGACGCGGTGAGGCACAAACCACAAAAAAAAAAGAGACGAAAGGAAAGACAGCGTTCATTGAAACCGTCGTTGAGAAGAGAGAGTATAATGTTTACAATAACTGTTTAAAATTGCGTTCACTAATAGCGATACATGCTTGATAGCGTCGGTGGAGTGGTTGGCGTACACGTTCCAAAATGTCAGGTATTTCACGCACAAACGTGCAGCAGCTTCAGATATTCGAGCAATGAGAGTTCATCTGAGTCAAGTGGAGTCACATAAACAAGATTCTTCACATGTTCCCATAAAAAGTAATCAAGATTCAATAAACCGGGAGATAGGGGTGGCGGAGGGACTGGTCCACCATCGCATTCCCAAACGTGGCATTCTGATAAGTGCGCACTTAAGTGCTGAAATGGGCTGGTGCTCCATCATGCTGAAACCACATGTGATTACAAATGGTGATCGGAACATCCTGCAGCACTTCTGGTAACACATGTTCCAGAAAAATAAGATAACGTTCGCCATTAAGTCGCGTCAGTAGTAAGTAAGAGCTAATCAATAAGTCGTTGACAATACCAGACCATACGTTCACATAGAATCGTAGTGGTATATGTATCGGATCGTGGCTGGCCTTGTCACGAGTTCGATCCCAATACCACTAAAGACCCGCCGGGAGGGGGAAAACGATGCACGTTAAATCTGTCGAGAGCTGAAACGTCCCTCCCGTTGGGTGTGGTGTGGTAGTTAAGAGAGGGGGGGCCAACCAGGTGTCGTCCACGTCACTTGACCATGGTTCAAAAAGGGTCCGTCGCCAAAAGCCCCCCGTGTAGCTGAACAGTGCGAAGAAAATTTTAACCAAAACAATCAATCACACAGAATCGTCGGATTAAATCACCGGGAAAGTTTTTGTGAAAAAGATGAAATGAACAAGTCAGCCATTTTTTTTTAAAGATATGGAGTTGATATTTAGGAGTCCTTCATGTTATTCCTATGGGAAATTAGATTTTTAAACATGCCATTTTTATGGTGCTAGGGGCATTTGGGGGATCGTAATAACTTTTATTATGGTTTAGATCTGCTGGGATGCATCCCCCCTGGTGCATTTCCTCCCTCAACAGCTTTTTGGCCAATACCTCGACACCCGAGCCTCACAGTCCATTTGAAACTGGATCATTCAATCCCTCTCTAACTGCTCTTCCAGTTATAAATTCATGCTCACAGGGCTATTCCTTACTGAGTTTTTAAGTGTTTTAAACTTTTTAAATTTATTTAAATCCGCAATATCTTGTCTCCTGTTTGAGTCTCGGATTTGAGATTTGAACCAACTGTTCTACTCATCGAGACCCATCCAATCATCAAATTGACTCCCATTGTATAGGCATGAGGAGGGATTAAGCACTAAAATATCATGTTTCCCATTTTAAATTTTCTATACACCCTCCCTAGGGTTGAGCTTGGGGACTTGTTTTTTGAGGTCCACCATATTTCGTGAGCGCGAAGTTTATGGGGAAATTTGGGCCCCTCCGTCCCCTCTGGGCTTCCCCATTAATAACCGCCCATGCTGCCGGAACCCCCCGGCCGGATTCGATTTTTCTCTAGAGTCTTTTAAATAATTTAATTTTATCCCAATAGCCCCATTCTTTCTCCCCCATTCCCGTTTTTAAACAATTTTAAAGTTTTAAAATTTTTTAAATTCCCCATAACTCCGAGAATTTTTTACCTGTATGGTTAAGAAGTGCAAGGACTCGACCCCTCCCAGGTGTCTCCCCCCGGACAATATTTTGCCAATGCAAATCTTTACTAGCTCATTTCATCATTTCACTGAAACAGTTCAGGGTTTGATAAAATCACTTACTTTCATCATGGAAATGACCTTGAGGAGACGTTATTGTAAAACATTGTCAAAATGCTGTCCGGCGGGGGGTAGACACCTGGGAGGTCAAGTCCTTGTACTTCCTAACCACACAGGTCAAAAATCTCGAACTATGGAATTTAAAAATTTAAAATTGTTTAAAACATTGAAAAAAAGGGGAGGAATGGGGATATTGGGATAAAATATATTTGAAAACCAAGAGAAATTCAATCCGGCCGGTGCGTAAAAAGGGCCCAAGATTCGAGTTATTGGGGAAGCCTGAGGAGCACCGAAGGGGGAATTCCATAAAAGCTCGCGCCATGAAATATGGTGGACCCCCAAATCCCCAAGCTCAATTCCTTAGGCAGGGGTGAAATTTTTCGACCCCATAGGATTAAATGGGGGCATGATATTACTTCGTAAGTGTGGTTCCTTGCAGAAGCAATAGCCAGAGTAGCCGCATTGTTGAGATCACCGCTGCCACAGCCTCGGCATGTTCAAAAGAGACTTTAGATGTTCTGGGGTACAAACCAAAAGCTTCACGTTACCAAAGTTAATCTGGTGTGCAGCTGGGGTGTAATCTGTAATCGTTGAGCAACCATGGACCCATGTTTTCTATCGGGGGAAAGATTCGGGGAGCGAGCCGGCCGGGGAAGAAATTTCAATATGGTGGACGAAGAGCCTTTGGACAATGCGTCCCATGTGTGGTCACGCAACCCTTTTGAAATATCTTCCCCAAGCCCTGAAGGTAAGGAAGGAAAACGACCCCAACACCTGGGAGATGAGCGCTCTTTTTAAAGTACCGGCAATGGACAGAGGAGGCGAGAGTGATATTAATCCCCCCCTTAACATAATACCCGGTGAACCAGTGGGCGGTGCATAACGCACTGTTCAGCCCCCTTCCCACGGTGTCTCCAGCTCGAATACGACCATCGTGGTGTTGCAGACAGAGGGGACTCGTCAGTAAAGACAATTCTTCCATTCTGCCACCCACATCCTTTCCATAGCCCCATTGGTGCAGGTCTGTCGTTCTGCGCAAGGGTAGCCCGCAATGGTTCTTGCGGGCGACCCTTGCTTTAAAGGGCGTCAAATTTACGCGCAGACACTGAATGATGCGTTACAGACTCAATGTCTTGCTATGGTTCAATTGAGTGAATGATCCGTTACTGCCCTGCGCACAATTTGCCTGTCCTCACGTGAAGTGGTAACTAAGGTGGATGCGCGACACGCGGTTCGTCGTCCCCTCCTGCATCCAACGGTCACATATCCGCATTTCAGTTGTTTTTTTCCCCGACTACTGTTTTCCCCTGAAATTTCCGCAACTGGTATGCCATATCCTTTTCTGTCGAACTCGGATACTTGATAAAAAGTGACACGTTTTCACGAGACATAACTAATCGTTTTCTACAAGAAAACACAGTTCCGATTTTTGAAATCGTCGAATTCTCAAAGCCTTAAATAGCGCTTGAGGGGGGCCCACAGGCGCGCGTGATGTGGTTCGAAATTTAACCATTTCTTTCCCACCCCGCAATAATGTTTTAATTTCATGTTATTTGCATGCTTCCTTCAGGGTGTTGCATTTACGGCGGCCAGCAGTGTAGCTCTAATTGGTAATTTTAACTTCCCTTTCACGATAGCGTCTCTAGCTGTGTTATCCTCTGATCATAATCCTGTTCTAAATTTTTCCTTCTCAATCCCAGTTCATCAAGAAAACCCTAGAGCAATTACACCTGTTGGCCCTTATTTATGCAACACCATAATAAAAATATACGTCTCGAAAACTATACTAATATTAATAACCCAATTATCCCAGAAAATAAAATCACCAACTTTACTGAAGCCGTATGATCCGCCCACTCCACCTCCTCACAACCAATCACAAACACCCGCGACACACTTACACCCCAAATCGTATAAGAGATCTAATTTCTCGCAAAAACCGCACTAATCACTGTAACCGACTATCAGTTCCATGATTAATAGCCCGTGGTACCTGTCAATACTCCCAAGTTCGCCCCGCCTACTTCCACGTCCAGACACCAATGGGTGCTCACACCGACCATCCCGGCAACACAACTTTCTGCGCACAATACATCAAGTATGACGGAGGGACGCTTCGCGTCCCAGTGCCCAACGATGTCCAGCGACAAAAACCGCACTAGAAAACTCTTTCAATCCATGCTAAATCCTATTCACAAAACTGAAACAGACTGCAAACTTAAGTATCATTCTGCAGTATCAAATACATCAGTGAGAGATATTTTTCAGTTTTATATGAAGTGCGTTAAAATAATTATTTAGTATTGGAGAAAAGTAGTATGGGTGAGGACATGGACACACATATTATATATAGATGTTGTGGACTAAATAGATACTGGAAAAATGATCGATGAATTTGTCAAGGAGAAATCGAGACGTCAAGTTATACAGCAAAATTGTATAAGCTTTGAAGATTTTTAATTTTTTAAAATAAAGTTAAAAAAATTTTTTGAGTCGTTAAATTTTTATTTTAGCTCTTCATTTTATTTTGAGAATTTAAGGTCAGTGAATCTTTTGACTATTTAGTTTTTTACTTTTCAGCCCTGGGCCTCAAACCTTTTGGGGGGCCTTAAAGCTTAATCCGCCTCTGGGTATATTATTTGATTGGTATTTTTAAAAAGGGGATGGTTTATCTATGATACTGAAATGCTTTTCGTCCCGCATTTTTTTGGTGAAGGTGGGAATCAATATCGTGTCTAGTTATAAACAATAAAAAAATGTCCTTTTTTTTTAAAGCATTTTTGGGTTGATGGACGACTAATTTTAGAGACAGTATTTCAGGTAGAGCTCCTGCTCTCCACCAGGCTTCGCTAGACGACGTCAAAGTATTTTTTGGTAGATGGTAGAATGGTCATTGGAGCACATGATCTTAAATCCCTTATCAGAAAGGTTGTTGTTAATTTCTTGAAACTTGCATTTTAGATTATTACTTTTCTATAATAACAAAATCAGAATAGAGATTCTCATATGTACTTTTAGGAATTCTAAGCTTTTCCTTCGTACAAGAATTTTTCTACGAATTTTAACACATCCTTCCAAATGTAAAATACCACTTTTATTTTAGCCTTTTCTATAATAAAAACTTTTTTCCTATCTAATTCAAATTCCTTTACTGATTAGCAACATTAAAGAGTGGCAGATAATCGCGCGCGAATTTGCCAGAGTATTTTAAAAGCAGAGTTGAGGTTTCACGGAGCACATGATCGCTAGAAGAGATCTTAAAATCATAATTTTGGTTGGGGCATTTGTCGATGATTTGCCTTTTTTAATTTAAAATACGATAAAATTAAAGAATTGCCAGTAAAAACAGGATATCTTAAGTAGAGAGGGGGGTTCATTATGGAAGGCGATGGTTTGCTTGCATTGTGGGATTGTTGAGTGGAGTGTGATTTGTAGTCGGCGCCGCGCAAGCGGATTCCCTCAGTATAAGGCCGTGGTTTTCTTTTTAAATCACCACATTATTATGTTCTGAACTAATTGTTACTTTAGGGTACACGTATGATTCAATTGACAAAAATTGGTCAAATATTCAAATAAAATTTTTTTTAGCTTTAATTATTCTTTATGAATTTTCCATTATCTCACACAAAATTATGAAAGCTCCAATTTTAAAAAAAGAAATCTGAGTTATATAACTTTTATTCTCGTTTTTAATTACATACCAATGGTAAATAAAAATTTTAAGCGAATTTAACTCATAAAGAAAAAAATAACTCATTTATCTTAAATTAAAATCTCGAGTTTTATTAGTGAGCGAAATATGCTTTTTTTACTTATCTTTATTGGTACATGTAACTAAAGTTGGTACGCATTTTGAATCAAAGCAATACTTATTTTTTTAAAAATTAGTTGAATTTGTATATATATATATACACAATTCACATCTTTTTTATGGAATTTTCAATAAGCATTCAAGAAAAAAAAAAGCATTTCATGAATATCAATCATGCTGGTAGAAAATCCATACCAACTTCCGTTGTACATATAGTTTGACATATTTGCAAATTAGATTTCATGTGTGTATATCAATTGTAAGAGTATAGCATTTTGAAATCCCTTCATAAATTTTAAAACTTTTCTTTATAAAAATTAAATGGTTAGTTTTTTCTAGCATTTTGACAATAGATTTTTTGTATTCCATATTTATTGGTTACAAGCAAAAAAATTTGTAAAAATCATTAAATCGAAGGGGTTTTTTTTGTGTGAATCGTACATGTCCCTTTAAGGTGGTAAGATTTTTAAAGTCGCCCAACCGGTATAGTGGTTAGCGATGCTGACTGCGGTGCCGTAGGGACTGGGTTTGAATCCCGGAGAAGACATGGATGTTTGTAAATGTATAGTGCCTTTGCGGCAGGGGGTATTCTAAATAGCCGTCGAGCCGCAAGTCCTCTTGTGGGGTTGGTGGAAGGGGATGGGAGGCCCCTGACCACCCCCAGGGTTTTCTCCCTCTAAATTGGAATGGAACCGAGCAAAATCGTACTGTCACCTGCATGGTGCTCAAAGCTTAGACTAACGACAGGCGTAAAAATTCTAGCCCTTAGCCGCGATGACTTTCGCGCGCCTCGATCTGACTTCGTCAGCAGGTGGCATTAGTCACAACAACAAGATTTTTAAAAATAAATTTGAGGACTAATCAACTGGTGTCCCCGAATTTAAAAAAACATATATTTTTTTTTTAATTCTCAGCAGTTGCAACAGTAATTGTGGCACATTGAGAGGGTACTATCAGTTTACAACTGTCAAGTTCATTAATTTACATGATAAATTTCCGCACACTTTTTTCTCTGTTTGTAACCAAATGACAATTTTTCAATCTTAATACTCTCATCACAATACATTCAGTGATATGTTAAAATGGTTATAATAATAATATTTTTAGGTCTTGTCTAAGAGGTCTAATAGCGTTGATATTACTTTCACGCTTTGTGTGTTTCCCTTAACGGTTTTAAAGTTTGACTTTTCACGTGTTTTTTTGGTAAATCCCATCGATATGGGGACGCAGGAAAGTAATTACATACCTCTTATACCATATATATATATAAAAAAATTCACCTATTGAACTGGCAACGTCATTTAACGACGAAATTTAGTGTATGAGCCACACACAACATATAAAGTAAGGGTTTTTTTTTTGATTCCTTTGAATTTAATGTTTACCAGATTTTCGTCATGACTTAACTTTGCTTCTGACAATCTTGCAAACCAGAAAACTGCATCATTTGTGATCGAAGAAATGTTTGCACTAAAAAAAAGATGCTTCTTGAAAAGATTTTCCCATAGTTCCCTCTGGATTTCTTTAAAATTCAGTGTTGAAGTGATTTTACGTCTCATGACATCATGGCTTAACGTTGCTTCTGTGATAATATGTTCCTCCTGGCATAAATCTTGCGCCTAAGAACTAGCCTATAAGCTCTAGGCTTCTTCTACTGTTCTGTTGTCGTTGAAGAGAGAGGGGACCGATTCAGGAACCAGTTGAAGGGTCATCAGCTGACAGAAATGGATGGGGGTGGAGATGTTCCACCTCGCAGCAAAAGGGGAAGGGACGAAAAAGGAGTTCAACGACGTTTGGTGACGTAGTTTCGTTGTTGTTGGTTTTCATCGTTTGCAAAGTAAACTCAGGAGCTCGTATGGATAGTTGCAGCTCTGTGCGGCATACGGTGGGTGGATGGGGGAAGATTCCTGTAGTAGTTGTGAGAATCTTGTATTTTGTTTGTTAGATATGGCTGGATCTAACTAGCCATCAACCGACTGATAATATGTTCCTCACACAGTTTCTTGGAGATCACATGCATATTTTATGTTATACTGTTCATATATGATATTTATATTTCAGTTATCACTATAGTTATTTATCATTGTATGTACTCATTCGTTTGCTCTTTGCAATAAAATTATAATTTTTAATAGAAATATTGCAAAAAAGTATTGTTTCATTAATTCATTCCTTTAGAAACATGGCTTATTTGTTTCATATAGTACTGTTGTTGGTTCTTGACTATTTCAATGGGGACCTGTTTTATCCGTTTAGGTAGATTTTGATTTTAATTCATACTAATTAATTTTTTTAGTATTGAATTACATCTAATACTCTATATTAGATTTATTACAGAGATGTTACATAGTATTGCACCCATATCAATAATAACAAATTTTAAATTTTTTTTTCCAGTTGAAGGCTTTGATTTTTTTACTTAGTGAATGAGTTTATCACATTTTTTCTTCGGTTTATCTATATTGGGTTATTTCACACATTGTTCCCATAGCAGAAACTTACTATTGCTATCACTTCTCTGTTATAATTTTTATTTATATTTGCATTCATTCACATCTATTTACTCTTTAGCATGCTAATTTTTTTTCTTACACTGAAATATTATTATTATTATTTATATATTTTTTTTTTTGTTAAATTATTATTTACTTTCTAGCTTGCTAATTTTCTCTTACATTGAAATATTTGTCTTTGTTAAATTTATTTATTTTGAGGCCAAATTGCAATTGTTTTAAAATTATTTATGATCTGAATATTCATTTGAAAAAATATTTTATTTTTTGGTTATACTACTTCATACAGGGTTTTACCGCCGAGCTTAGCGGAGGAGAAAACAAAACAGTAATTTTGAAAAAAAATTATTGAAGTTGATTTTTAAAAAAAAATAAAAAAAAATAACCCCATTAAGGATTTAATTTTTTGGGGAAAATCGAATATTAAGAGTGCGTATGTGCGATATTTAGGTAAAAAAATCTTTAGTAAAAAAATCCATTTGGAATTCAAAAAAATTTTTTTTCCCTTTTTAATTTAAAATGCTGTTTAAGTTTATAATATCGCTTTGTCTTTAATATACATGTAAAGGTAAAGGTAAAAATAATAAAAACCAGGAAAATAATTTTAAATAATTTTTCATTTAAAATTAATTTTTGTTGCAAATTACCGTTAAATCTGGAAAGCAAAATTTTAAACCTAAACACCAAATAGTACATCTGAAATATGTTGAATGGATTTTTAATGAAAAAGCTGACTATATAAATAGATTATTTCCTACATATTTAAAGCCAATTTCTAAATGCGGGAAAAAAAGTTTTTAAATAGTTTTTAAAAATATTTAAACCTGTTGTATGAATAAATATATGTGAAAAACTTAGAGCAACGAATAAAATAAGAGAATGATTTGGCCGTATACCAAAACTGACAGTAATATAGACAATTTTTAAACTTAATTTATAAATGAGTGTATCAGGCTAAATATTTGAAAACAATTCAACACGGTTTTATCGATTCAGTCTTGAACGTGATGCATATAGGAGATGTTATGAAGAACCATTGGATACATCAATTCTGTTAATATAGAGAAAATGGTAAACACGGTGACAGAGTAAGGGTTAAGTCAGCGTTTCTCAAACTGTGAGGCTCGCCCCCCTAGGGGGCGTAATAACTCTACGAGGGGGACGCGAGCATATTGAAAAGTCGAAAACAAAAGATTATTTAAATTTTTTTTTTTTTTTTTTTTTAATTTACTGAAAGTAAACAATCCAAATACATTTTGACATAATAAAAAAATAAAATACACATTTGCACTGATATAATACACTTATAAATGTATCAGTACTACACAATGTGGGTGTATTTTACATTCAAATTAACAATGCTAAGTTAAAAACAAATTTAATAAGTGACCCAATGGGCTTGTCACACATAAAATTACAAACAGAAATTAACACTTATCTTGACAATTTGTACGGTTTATAATTAATCCCTTAACTGTCGATTAAAAGTTACGTGATTCGATCCTCAATGCCACCTTTTTTCACATAGACGTATGTGATGTATTGGGGGTGGTAAGAAAAGAAATACAAAGCAAATTACCTGAAATCCTTCACAAACAATGTCACGGTCCTTTTATTGCATTCCAAAACCTTTGGAATAATTTTATGGATAGCAGTGCACAGAAAAGTTCATACTTAGGAAAGACGTATGTATATGTGCATGGAAATTAACGTTTTTGTTGAGCGAGATGTTTATAAACGCCAGTGTGTGTGTGTGGCACTTAAGAGGTTAAGTCGCATTGTAGCTTTAATGTCTAAGTATAGTATTATGGAATTCAATATATTGTTATTGAATGGGTGGGAGGGGGAAGGGGGCGATGAAAATTATAATTAAATATTGGGTCGCAAATGTTGAAAGTTTGAGAAGCTTTGGGCTAAGTAGATAAAATTACATGAAATTACTCTTGAACTAGGAGATGGGGTATAGATATAAGCGGGTAAATCTATGTACAGGGAAAATCGCTTAACACGAAAACTAAGGGGGACTGAGAAATCTTTTTTCGTGTTAAAGGATATTGCAAAAAACCTATATATTCAACAAAATTAAGCTTATCAAAGTACATTTTATTTACATAGATATGTATATATGCATGTATTTAATAAAAATCAATGAAAAAAAAGCATTCACAAGAACTTAATGAAATTTAATACAAAATTTTTCAAGTTTTTTGAAAAAAAACGAACATTTATTGACTTTTTAGAAAATAATCTGACATTTTTCTTTGCATTGTCCTTTTTATTATTAAGTTGTCCAGAAAATGTTCAATGTCGTACATTTTGTTATTCATTTCACCAATAGAATGTGCGTCTAAATAACTGCTCATGCTTTTTTCATGATGTTCCTCATTTCGGATGACTTGGGAATAGGAGATGCATTATTTATTTCATTTTCACCGTCTTTATCTGTATCAATAATATTTTTTGAGCTTTGAATGAACTCCTAAATGTCTTTGCCAGTCATGATTGGGGCTACACATACATTATCATCATGTACTGCATTCGCAGTTTGATTCTAAGCACAAGCATGTAAAACAAATTAAAGACATGAGGTCTAAAATTTAAATATATTAAAGTTTACTTTAAAGAAAACACTTAATTTAACTAGCAACACCTTGTGACATAACTTTACTCCTTCGTACCCAGACATAGAATGCCTTCTTTAACCCCTGGGACAAAACCATCTCTTTGTAGCAGATGGGGAAGAACACTTTAGACTCTTACACCTCCCCTTTAAAAGCTCATCCGTCATTCCAGGACGATGCAGCTGAAAAGAAACTAAAAACACATGTATACATACATACATGGCAAGAAACAAGATAACGAGAAAAAAATTTTTTTCCAGATGTCACGTGAAAAGAGCTTTTGCTAATACAACTCCCAGAAAAATAGTTCTTGCAAATTAATAATACGCTAGAAAATTAATATCCATACAAGTTACAAACACAAATAATACTCAAAATATATTAAAACATAAAAGACAAGCTACTAAAAATCTATCACAAAATCTAAATTAATTATACAACATGTATTAGCAAATCATATTTAGAAGCCAAAGTTTTAATCTTTAGCAGTTTTCAGAAATTATGGTACAGAAAAACGTTAAATAATCATTGGTTTAAATCTTATCTAATTAACAGGAGTAGGCAACCTGCATAATGCATTAATTTCACATACTTAAGCCTCCAACCAAAGCGTTAATTTTATATTGTACCAGATTTATACACTTAAAAAATTTCCCATTTTCTTTTTCCTCCAATTTCTAAGTAGAATGAAAGTAAGAAAGATCATTCTCAATCCCAAAAGCGACAAAAAGCTACCTATGCATGTTATTGTCCATAAAATATCCACACGAACCTTAAGTACTTTCGATCCTGTTTTCAACTCCAAATTAACAATACCTGTTATGAGATTACAAAACCATTTCACCAGGGTTGAATCAATAAAATTAGAAATATATACATTCCTTATACAGGACCAACCACACACCTATACAAGATTCTATTTTTAAATACACAAGTTAAGGCAACCTCACTCTTTGTAACATTGACCTCTGGCATAATACACATTTTATTTTCTCAAGCGAATCCATATTACATATTGGCGCGCGTTGTCCCCATAGTACTAGGAACTCTTACACCATTGACAAAATAAGGGTTTTTCAAATGATTACGAAGTCAGTAATATCTCCTCGTCGCTTCAGCGTAATCGCAATATTAGGCAAAATTGTAGAAATTCCAAAAGTTCGAAACTGATTTTTCACATGTTCGTCATTGTCATTTAACAAGGTGATTACATTAGATTTCCAGTATTCTACAACATTTCCAGAGTGAATAAAGTTATTCTTAGAATCCAATGAATCAGCAGAAAGAGCTTTCTCTTGCTTTCTTTTATACCTTGTCCATTTGCTTGGACATTCGATGCATTCATTTCCACTGTAACCAGATTTTCACTTCGAACATTCAATAAAGACTGTGTGTAAGTCTCAGGGCGTAGATCGGTGACCATTTATTGGCTACAAACTGATTTTGAATCTGTTGAATTAGTAATTCCTTCTTCCTTTGAAGATTCTCGAAGTATCGCAGGATTGCGAACCAAAATTGCGAGTTTCATAATCAGGGGAACAGATTAACATGTCGTTAACCAAATTTTTAAAGACAGGCGCAACGCCGTGCCTAAGGTCATTGATTTCAATGTTGGAACCTTTCAATTCACCCATTTCATGCTCCCCAAATGCAGACGTTATTTGAATTGTTCCTCTATTATCGGCGCTTTGTCCTTCGACAACATCTGCTCTTACCACAGGTATCTTGTCTATGGCAGCATTCACCATTTCTTGCTTACCCTTGATCTTGACGTGAACAACCCTTAAATTGTCTATTTCCTTTTCTTCCTTGATAGGAGTAGCTACTGGCATCACACACACACACACACACACACACACACACCACACACACACACACACACACACACACACACACACACACACACACACACACACACACACACACACACACACACACACACATAGCTTTAGCCATCAAAACTGTAGGAGATGTTTCCCTAACATGTTCCTCGGCTCTCAGGATACCAATTCGGTAATTTGAAGACGTTTTCTTAGGATCTTCTGCACAACTCATCCACCTAACATTTGACCGAATACTTTCGGTTTCTAACCGCAGTTTATGCAATTCGGATTCCAAGCACATTTTCTCTTACTCGAATTCATGTTGTTTTCGTTGCTGTTCGATTGCGGGCTGCCTGGCGCAATCCTCTCAAATAACGGATAAATAAGCTTTAACGAACTCTTCTTCGTAATCTTTGCTACCGTTTATGATATTTTTTAAATCTATAATCGTCCTTTTATCTGATACTCTCAGTTCCAAATCCTCAGCCAACAAAATTAAATCCTGCTTTTCAGCTTTTTTCAAAATGCCATTTGAATTTTTTTTTCAATATACCGAATCTAAACAAATAATCAAACGAAAATAACACTAAAAGGGATTGCAAAAATTAATTACCACAAATGTATCTTTCATTAAAGCAAAGAAAAACATCCGCTATACTAACTCAACACTCAATGAATTAGGAGGAATTCAAAAATAATAGTAATATATTTCACAATATACCAAGTGTGAACTTAAATAAACTAATAAAACAATTACTTAATATATTACCGATTACATCACTTAATAATCTCACTGAATATAGTACTGATACACACTTAATAATCACTTAAAATATTACTGATATGCACAACTTGATCTGTTTCTGGCAGGAATAATAGAACACTTCACAAAATATATTCCGTAGTTTTTCTCCAATTTCAACAGAAAATACTTTTTTTTCATTCCATAAAAACAAACAATACCATGTGTACATAAACACAGAATAGTTTCATTGACATGAAATAAGTATTATTCTTTTTCATTAATTTTTCAATAAACTCTATTGTTATTCACTGACGTGAATTTATTATTGTACATAAAAAAGTAAATAAATATCATAAAAAAACATACAATCTTTCCATATTAGTTTTAAAATACACAAACTGTTTCACATAACCAGTATAGTTTAAAGATATATATCATTTAATGCATCAAAATACGAATACAATTAACAATTTATACGTATTACATTGCAGCAACTTGGAATATAGAGCTTAAAGAGTTTTCTAAAACATTCATGAAATATGATAATCAATCCTGGTAGTTACACAAAGGTTTGATTCTAGGCAATGGGCACGGAAACAAATTAAAGACGTGGGGTCTAAAATTTAAATATTAAATTTATTTTAAGGAAAAAACATTTAAAGAAAAACTCTTCATTTAACTAAACAACACTCAGGACATGACTTCATTCCTTCGTCTCCAGCCATAGAATGAATCTTTTTAAAATCCCAAGAGGGAGAAAGGAATTTCCGTCCCCTGTCCAGCTGCGTCCTTCGCCACATGGTGAAAATACTTCGCATTCCATACTCCAAGGGGACTCACCGTCGCTTGTAGCAGGTGGTTTCACTTCGGACCCTTACACCTTCCCCCTTAAAAGCTCATTCATGATTCCAGGATAATGCAGCTGAAAAGAAACTAAAAGAAAACAACGAAAACACAAGCATACATACATAGCAAGAACTAGATAACGAGAGAAATTTTTTTTCAGGTGTCACTTGAAAATGGCTTTTGCTAATACAACTCCCACAAAAATAGTTTTGCAAATCACAGTAATATGCTAGAAAATTAATATTCATACAAGTTACAAACACAAATAATACTCAAAAATATTAAAATATAAAAAGACAAGTTACTAAAAATATTTCACAAAAATCTAAAATAATTATACAACATGTACTAGCAGAGCATATTTAGAAGCAAAAGTCTCTTAATCTTTAGCAGTTTCAGAAATTATTATACAGAAAAATGTCAAGTAATCTCATTGGCTTGAATCTTATCTAACTAACAGGAATAGGCAACCGGG
Source organism: Trichonephila inaurata madagascariensis (assembly GCA_019973955.1). Taxonomy (NCBI): domain Eukaryota; kingdom Metazoa; phylum Arthropoda; class Arachnida; order Araneae; family Nephilidae; genus Trichonephila; species Trichonephila inaurata. The sequence continues at coordinate 8,347 of BMAV01022183.1, read as the reverse complement.
ATAATGCATCAGCATTTCCGTGTTTAACACTCTTCCTGTATGAAATGGAAATATTATATCTTTGGAGGGCTAATGCCCATCGAGTTAGTTTGGCACTTTGATGAGTTGTTAAAGTTAGGTAAGTTAGAGGGTTGTGATCTGATATCACCTCAATTTTGGCCCCGAAAATCCAGTTATCGAAGCGCTTCAATACCTCTATTACGGCATAAGCCTCACGCTCTAAGGTCGCCCACCGAGTTTGAGTCTCGGTCAGTTTCTTACTGAAAAATGCAATTGGATTCTCTTTACCCTTTTCCTCATTTTGAGACAAACAAGCCCCTATTGCAGTTGTTGAAGCATCCGTGTATAGCTGGTAAGGTTTTGTGATAGATTCAGTGTGTATAAAGATGATGCTTTTTACCAGTTGCGCCTTTAATTTTGTAAAAGCTTGTTCTGCATCTTCATTTCAAGGGATTTTATTCGGAACTCGGTTCTTTTTGAATTCTGTTAATGGCAAGACTAGAGAAGCAAAGTTTGAGATGTATTCCCGATAGTAACTAGTTAAACCAAGGAAACTTTGTATTTCTTTCTTCGTTGTTGGTACAGATATATTTTCGATTGATTCAACCTTTCCTGAATCTGGGGAATGTTGTCCTAAACCCACAACGTGCCCTAAAAACTTCACTCGTTTTCTTGTGAAATTGCACTTTTTCAAGTTGATCATAAATCCGACCTGTTGAATCGTTTGAAATACTCCACACAGATGTTTTTTGCTGTCCCAAGATTTGGAGAAAACTGCTACATCGTTGATATATGAGCGACAATATGCACGGTGTTTCACTAGCACCTGATCCATAACTTTTGAAGGTATTCCCGGCGTTTTTCATCCCGAAAGGCATAACACAAAATTGGTAATGACCACTATGAGTCACAAAGGCCGTGTAGGCTTTTGCCTCCTCTACCATTGGAATCTGCCAGTAGCCCTTTGTCAGGTCTAGAACGGTTATATAATTAGCTTGGCCCACTTCAAACAGAAGATCCTTTGCATTTTGTATAGGGTATGCGTCTGCAACAGTGAAACTATTCAAATATCTGTAGTCAACACATAGTCTGATACTTCCGTTCTTTTTAGATACACAAACAATTGGATGTGCCAATTCACTTTTTCGTTCGGTTCTATGAGTTTGAGGTGCAGTAACTCACTGATCTGATGATCGACTTCTTGCTGCAAAGCAATAGGTATGCGGTAAGGATGTATCTTTTTGGGGTAAAATCCGGTTTCAGTTTCAAATTATGTCCTTTTACTTTTGCTAAACCAGGAAGTGAAATAAACAAACAGGAGAACTTTTGAAATTATTCAATAATTCCAGTCGCTGAACATCTTCTAATTCTTGGCAATCACTGCTTATATGATCTGTAACATCCACCATAGATGTTACAGCATATAAGCAGTATCTGTTGGAGCATAATGAAGGTCCCCGGAATCTGAGTCTTGATCGAAAATCAACCCAACTTGTCCTACTCTTGCTATGTAAGGACGTAATTTGTTGAAGTGTAACTCTCTTATGCCACCATCATCTAATTCAACTTTCGAGGAATATGGTCTAGTTATTTCAATTATCGTAGCTGGACCTATCCATGTTTTCATCAATTTATGAGTAGAAGACGGAAGTAGTACCAGAGCTTTATCTCCCACCTTGAATTGTTTTTCCCTGGATAGTAAATCATAGTAGGACGCGTAATTATTTTGAGTAGCTTCCGCCGTTTCAGATGCTATTTCATGAGCCTTTCTTAACTTTTCCACTGAACGGGAGACAGTAGTTGGGATGTTTCTCTTTCTCCTACCCACACTTCTTTGAGAAGAGGTATAAATCCCGAAGGCAAACGTTCGTATACTAATTGAAATGGCGAAATGTCTGTTGTACTGTGGGGTATTTCCCTAATGCGAATAACAAAAAGGGAAGATGGAGATCCCAATCAGACCCATGTTCTTGAACATTCTTACTTAACATGTCCTTCAACGTGCGGTTCCACCTTTCCACGGCGCCCATACTTTCGGGATGCCCTAGAGTGGAAAAACGTGATGAAACTCCCATAATACTTAGAAACGCTTTAGAAAGTTTTGAGGTGAAATTAGTTCCTTGGTCCGAACCGATCATCTTCGGGAAACCTGTTTGTGTGATTATTTTCAGAAGGACGTTGCACGTGGTCTTGCCGTTTATTTCCTTGACAGGTATGGCCTCTGCCCATCTCGTGTATAAATCAACTGCGCAAATAATAAAATGATTGTTCCTTCTTGAAGGAGGTTCCAACGGCCCAATACAGTCCGCACTCCATACTTCAAAGGGTATTTCGGGCCTGACCAATGGCTGTATTGGAACCCGATCTCTGTAAGTGATGGGCTTCCCAAGCTGACAGATCTTACAACTTTCACAGAACCGTTTGACATCTTGTTTTATTGTCGGCCAATAAAATAAGTACTTTATTCATTTGCCTAGTTTTCTGCTCCCCAGGTGTCCACCAAGAGATACGTCATGCGCCATTTTGAGAACTTCTTCTCTTTACATTGTGGTAGTACTACTCATCAATGTTCTGTCCACAAATATATGTCTTTACATTGGTCTTTACATATATCTCTTACATTGTGATATGGTCGCTCTTTGGTGACCATATCTTTGATTGTCAGCGTGAATTAGAGGTGTGGGATTCTCAAAATGATCAGACATTTTAAAATTCTTAATATGACTTTATTAAGAATATAACTTAAATCTCTAATAATTCAGATAAATTTTAGTAAGTGAGAATCTGATAAACCAAACACACAGCAATAGTTAAACTGGATCGCGTAACTTAGACCACTTATCTAAATAATTATATTATCCGCCTACTTTCAATTCTGATAATATTACAAGTCCTAATATCAAATAATCAGTCCTACCTTAATCCAAAATAAGATTCTATCACGGTACTGAGACTTCTGGGCGCGCGTGTAATGGTATGCACCTTGTATCAATGGCTGAATATCTCGGTAACTTTATGATAGGCCGTCAATTCACACTCGTATCTCTTCCAAACATAACTTTCCCTAAATTGCCATACTGCTTACTGAAACTTCTGTTCTTTTAAAAGCTATCTTATTTGCATTTCATAATCGTATTTCACTTCTTGGATTTGGGTTGGAAAAGTTTTGTCATTAATCTTGGCCGTCAAAGAACCCAGAGGTTATGTTACAGAAAAGACGCGTGAGCCCGTCACAACATTGTGGTAGTACTACTCATCAATGTTCTGTCCACAAATATATTCTGAGTGTGTCAATATTCCTTTATGTATTTTTTACTGAGTTCTTTTGTTTTTCTGAAAGACTCCAGAGTTTCTTTAATGTGTCATCTTCCCTTTGCATTTTTATGAATGTACTACGCGTTTCGTTTCCTTCCGGAAGTTGTTCTTCCTCCTTCCTCATTTGCTTTGCTCAAAGACTGTATGTTAATTTCAGAGGGGTAAGTTTCTTCAGCCATTTCTTGGCTGAAAATTGATTTTGGATCATCTGCAGTAATACCTTCAACTGCCCTTGAAGATACATAACAGCTTGTGGGGTTGCGAATAAATTGCACGCTTTCTAATAGCGCTTCATAAGCAGACGAACAGATTAACATGTCGTTAACCAGCCTTTTAGAAACTACACACATGATGAGTACTATCCCGTGTCTGGAGTTGTCGATTTTCAGGTTGAAAATCTTCAATTCGGTTATTTCACGTTCTCCAAACACAGACATTATTTGGATTGTCCCTCCACTATCGACGCTCTGTCCCTTGACGACATCTGCTTTTATAATGGATATCTGGGCACCTATGTCGATGACAGCCTTCAGCATTTCTTTCCCGCACTTAGTGCGAACAAACTTTAACTCGTCTATTTTCTTTTCCTCCTTGGTAGGAGAACACACAGGAATCGCGCGACCTTAGCCGTTAAAATTGCAGAGAATGGTTTTTGAAAACGTTCATTGGTTTTCACAGTATTGATCTGGTGATTTGGGGAGGTTTTCTCTTATGATTCTCATCATGACACACCCTCGAGGTATGCCCAACTCTTTCACACGAATAACAAGTGGATTTAAATGTTGGCTGTTTAGGTTCCTGCTTGGAAGGCAACTTATACCTTTTACTCTGAACATCATTTTTAATTATTGGGTGTTCTTTTTTAATAATTAGATCGTGATTCTGACGTATTGCTGAGTGGCATTTCATGTTGATTCGTTTTCTTGACACTCGACCGAACATTTTCGTAGCCTTCCAATTTGTCTGCCAATACAGATGGTTCATAAAATTTGGCCCCTTCATCCACGAAATGCTCTCTTATCTCTCCCGGCACGCGTCTTTTGAGCTAATCAGTTATTATTAGATCCTTCAATGATTTGAAGTCTCTTCCGTTCCATCGAGCCGTTCTTCGAAGTAACTAGTAATTTCGAACACAAAATCCCGCCAAGATCTCGCAGGTATGCGCTGATGTTTCATGAATTTTTACCTGGAGGTCTCTCGGCTCATCTGAAACCTTTTGAATAACACTCCCTTTATGTAGTCACAGTTGTCAAATTTATCTTCTCACTCTCTGGCTATTAGATGAGTAATATCGGACGGCATGCGTGCCAAAAGAGCAGTTCGCTTTCTCTACTAAAATACGTTTCGCTTGTCTCTCAAACAGGGCAAGGAAAAGAACGATATCTCCATCCCTTATGTCGAAATTCGGAAAGATTTTAATTAAATCGCTAACACTTGTTTTAAGCGGGTTTGAATTCCCAGAATCGAATAGCGATCTTTCGATTTCCAAGCGCATTTTCTCTAAATCGAATTCACATTGTTCTCGTTGCTGTTCGATTGAGTGCTGGCCTGACAATTTTTCCCTCTCTTTCCCTTTCAACGCGTTCCTCTAAAATAACGGATAAATAAGCTCTAACGAACTCTTCTTCGTAATTTCTACTACCGATTATGATATTTTTTAAATCTATAATCTTCATTTTATCTGATACCTTCTGACCTAACTCCTCAGCCAACAAAACTAAATCCTACTTTTTATCTTTCCCCAAAAAAGGCCATTTGAATTTTTGAAGTGATAACTTCTATTGGCGCGATTTGCTTGAAAGTGAACTTGAATGAACGTCACGCTCGGGAATGTAACGCTGATTCGGCTCTTTTCGTCTTCAGTCTGACATACTCACCCCTAAAAAGGAAAGGTGGGACGTTTCCCACTGCCACTCTGAAACCTGTAGTTTGTACCTCCATCAATAAAAGTAAAGTTCCTAGCTTCGATCTAAGTGGGGCTGCCTCCCCCTCACCTCTTTCTAGGGCAGGGGTCGCCAACCCAAATGACCTCGCGGGCTACTTCAGAAAAACTTTACAATCCTGCGCGGGCCGCATATAAAAATATATATCTTTATATAAGATTTGGATCCATTACAAACATTTTTTGGAGTGAAAATTTAAAGCAGACTGATATATTATTATTGTTTTTCATGTATACAAACATAGATAGAAAAATAATAATAATGCAATGGTTAAATAATGTTTAATTTATTTAATATGATATCTGTTTCTCAACACTTTCACTTAGTTTTTGCAAGTCGATCTCAATGCATGTGCATTTGCGGATCGTAATTGATGTTGCAGATTTTCATGCGTTACGTTTGAGCACGATTTATGTTTGATAAATTTCAATTTAGAAAAAAAAAGAGAGATTCGCAGTAACAGAGAAGCACCGTGAAAAAATAATAACAGTTATGGGATTTATTTTTTATAAATAATAATAATAATAATAATAAATAAATAAAACACTTTTTAAATAAAAAAAAATTGTACAAAATATTTGAAGTTCGAAAATACACTGCTGGCCACCGTAAATGCAACACCCTGAAGAAAGCATGCAAAAAACATGAAATTTACAACATGCATTAGCGGAAGTGAGGTATGCAAATGATTAGAATTTCAGCGCAGACACACATCACGCGCACCTGTGGCGCCACCTCAAAGCGCTATTTAAGGCTTGGAGATTTCGACGATTTCAAGTTCGGCAATTGTGTTTTTCTTGTGGTTTTTTTCAAAAAACGATCAGTTATGTCTCGTAGAAAACAGTGATCAGCTTTTGATCAAGTATCCGAGTTTGACAGAGCAAGGATAGTGGCCTACCGAGATTGTGGATTATCTTTCAGAGAAATCGGTAGTCGTGTTGGACGAAACCGAACAACTGTAATGCGGATATGTGACCGTTGGATGCAGGAGGGTACGACGGACCGACGTGGTCGATCGTATACACCTCAGTGCACCACTTCACGTGAGGACAGGCAAATTGTGCGTATGGCAGTGACGGATCGCTCAGTCACATCACGAACCATAACACAGCACATTGAGTCTGTAACGCGTCATTCAGTGTCTGCGAGTACCATTCGACGCCATTTACAGCAGAGTGGTCTGACCGCAAGACGTTCATTGCTTGGTCTACCCTTGATGCAGAACCACAGATGGTTCAATGGCCAATGGTGCGATGAAAGAAGGATGTGGCGGCAGAATGGAATGAAGTTGTCTTTAGTGATGAGCCACGCATCTGTCTGCAACACCACGATGGTCGGATTCGAGTCTGGAGACACCATGGAGAGAGGATGCTCTGAACAGCGGCTTTATGCACCGCCACAATGGTCCTGTACCGGGTATTATGGTATGGGGCGGAATTGGATATCACTCTCGCACTCCTCTAGTATGCATTGCGGGTACTTTAAACAGCCAGTGCTACATCTCCGAGATGTTGGATCCAGTTGTCCTTCCTTACGTTCAGGGCTTGGCCACAGCCATATTTCAACAGGATAATGCGTGACTACACGTGGCACGCATTGTCTAAAGGTTCTTTGTCAATCACCAGATTGAATTGCTTCCCTGGCCGGCTCGCTCTCCGGATCTTTCGCCGATAGAAAACATGTGGTCCATGGTTGCTCAACGATTAACCGAGATTACACCCCAGCTGCCACACCAGATCGACTTTGGCAACGTGTGGAACCTGCTTGGTCTGCTGTACCCCCAAGAACTCATCCAAAGTCTCTTTGAATCAATGCCGAGGCGTGTGGCAGCGGTGATCTCCAACAATGGCGGCTACTCTGGCTACTGATTCTGGCAAGAACCACACTTTTCAGAAGTCTATAAATTTAATCATTTGATACTTGGTCAACATGTTATCTGCAAAATAAATTTTGTTGTGCTATCTCTTGTCTTTCTTGGTGTTGCATTTACGGTGGGCAGCAGTGTAGTTATCATTAGGAATATTGCAGTGATTTTGAGAATAAAAATCTATTTTTGTAAGAGAATTGGAATAGGAATGAACAAATAGTTCTATTAATCACGTTTTAAAACAATTGAAAATTTAAAATAAAATTAGGTATACAGGTATTAAGAAAAAGTTACATTAAATAATTTAAATGCAAGAAAACAAAATATAATTAAGAAGACTTTCCTTGCAGCAGCACCGGATATATTTGTACAAATTTCCCAAACAATGACAAAAAAGAACTAGAATGAGCCAGAGATTAGGTGATACAAATATTCCAGTTAAATCCCTTTTTAAAGGTTTTTACCTAGATACCTCTCTTCCCAATCAACTACCAGTCTTACTATTCCTTTACTTAAATTAATTCATGGATAGAATTGAATATTGTTCAATTAACCAAAATTCCTAAATTCAGATAGGGTCTTCTGAACAAATTACCTATGATTTTAAGTGGGAATATTAAAGTAGAGTTTTCAAAAGACAAATCAAAACCTTTAGTTGTTTTTTTTAAATCAAAATTCAACTTAATTATGACAAATGATCCAAATGAAGCACAAGGAAGTGCGGAACAACGCTTGACGGTGTTTTTTTTATAGATATTTAAATAAAATTTTTAATCTAAAGGATTTATAACCTATTTCAGCTAGCATAAACCAATTGTTTCCTTCTTAGAATACAATTAATTTCCATATATGATTGTATATTTCGCACAAAAATATTACTTTATGAATACAGACATATGAATAAATAATTTTATAGGACAATACTAATATCTTCTTGTTTTTTATTCATAACTAAACCCTGAAATAACATTACAAAATTTGAAGTTATCAATTCTATCGTGTGGTCGTGTGGCCTCACACTTTTTTTCAAGTTGTTGCGGTCCACCCAATATCAATGGCACACACAAAGGGGGGAGGGGGAAGAGAGTCAACAAGTCCGGACCTTCCTCCATAGTCCATGTTTTTTTTTCCAATCGATTATAATCCCATGCATATAGTACGTAAAATTTAATTAAGTATTTGTTATTAATAATAATTTTATTAATTAATGCTAATTATTTAC
>BMAV01022182.1:0-89245 GCA_019973955.1 Trichonephila inaurata madagascariensis | reverse complement strand
GGGGAAGGTTTACTGAATTAATATAAAATCTAATTTTAAAAATATAAAAAAAAAATTATAAATAAAATATGCATTAAAAATACTTAAGTTTATAAAATAAAATTTGCAACACTCACCAAGAAGTAATTTTTTTACGAAGGTACATAAGTTTGCAGTAGTTTTTAAGACAATATTTAATCTAATGTGCAAAATTTACATCGGTGTCTTCTGAAAAAGTTTATAATCCACTTAGTAAGAAATTTCAGTGACATATCTTTTCTTCCTCGCTTTTAATTTAGTACTATACAGTATGTATACATAAAAAAAAAATTTAAAACTTTATTTTTTCTTGAATGCTACAGTTAAAAGGCATTAAACCACCTGCACTATTTCGATTGGCTCACAACTTGCTGTCTAAGTAAAAATAAAATTCGAGATTTTCTTTCTTAAATGCGTTCCCTTATTTATGATAATTTTTTAAACAAAATTACATATTGCAGCTGCTCTAAAATTCAAAAATAAAAGTTAAAAGGAAATTATATCATAGCAAGTGACACAGTTTTCCTTCATCATTCGAATTTAGTCATCATTTAAAGGGAAAAAGGAACTGAAAACTTTCAAAGAGGTTAAGCTTTCAATACTACATGTTGTAACTAACACAGTCACAAACAATTCCCAGATAAAACACAATTTTCTTGGAAAAAACAATAGAAGTCGCGACAGACTAATAGTTTCTCAACTTGGTTCGGAGAAACACTGTTATTAGCAACCCACCTCATATTTTTGAGCCACAATTAACTCAGTGGTGTGAAGGTATTCAAAATAACAAAACAAGTAATATATAAAAAAAAATTAAGACAATTCCTACTTAGATCAACAAAGAAAAATTTTATTTTAGCTACTTTTTGTTAGATAGTTACAATTAATATATAAATATGTATATACATAGGGCAGAATCACAACATTAAGTGGTAATTAATTTTTATTAGTTATCATCAAAGTATCGTATTGTCATCCAAAACAATCGAGTTTATAAAATTTCAGTTCTACTGAATGCTTTAAAACGTGAGAAAAAAAATCTTTTGAGGTTTTGATCCAAGTCGCTAAAAATGAAACCAACGTGGCTGTATCTGCAATTCTTTAATTAGTTTCAGTAAATTTAAATTTTTAATTAATTATGAAAATTATCGTTTTTTTCCCCAAAACAAAGTATAGAAAATTGCAGCTCAAAGAGTCCTTAAAACGTGAAAAAAAAAACCTTTCCATGTTTTGACACAAGTCGCCAAAAGGGTCACTAAGCCCCAAAAATGATCCCAACGTGGTGTATTTGTAATTTTTTGAATAATTAGTTTTAATCAAAAATTTTTTTAATTATAATTAAATTACTGTATTGTCATAAAAATCAAAAAAATTAAATTCCAAAATTTTTTTTTTAAATTAAAAAAAAAAAAAACTTTCAAGGGGTTTTTTTTTTTTCAATTGGGGGGGCCCGGGGCTTTTTAAAATAAATTATAACTTGAATTTCCACAAAAATAAATAAAATATAAGAAATTTAATAATGAAATTTTTTTTTAAAATTTTAATATATATTTAATTTAAAGAAAACATTTTAAGATAATTTAAATTTTTAAAATCAAAAAAATTTAAAAAATTGATGTTAAAAACCCCTAAAATTTTTTGGAAAATAAACGGGGTTATTTCCATAATCGTTAAAAATTAAAATATAAAATACCCGAGTCCTATAAAAGGGGAAATTATTGGGGGCCCCTTTCTATGAAAAAGGTCTTGTAAAAGATTAGGCTGAAGGTTGTTCAGTCAATGGAAAAAATTACCTTGGAAAAGCTACGAGATAAGTGATACTGGCTTGTAGGAACATAAGTCCCCGACAAAGTGGTATTCTAAGACGGTGCACTACCCATATTACGTCCGTAGTAAACAGCTGAAAAAAACCCTTCAGATGAACGATTACCGCCGTCACTTTACAAATGACCACCCCTCATCGGACTTAACACCCCCTTTATTTTTTGGGTCTGGGGTTTGTTAAGTTCCCGAGTTAATCGAATGGCCCATCTCCTTTGGTGGAGTTGGGAAAAGCTGTTCTTCATGAATTTTCCTACATCCAACCGGAAATGCGGTAAAACCTTAGGGGAGCCCACACCCGGCGCAAAACGAAAAAACGCCAAAACCGAACGAGATGGCGCCAAGCGAAACCGGCAATGGCGGCAAGTGAATACAGAGTAAGGTGGGTGCGTAATGAAAAAATATGTAAAGCAAAAGAAATTAAGCATTTAAGATAAAAAAAAAAATAAAAACAGCAATTTTTTACCGCTGATCTTTTCCGGGGATACAGCGTAACGACAGATTTTAAAAAAATCTTGAAGGTGAAATCGTGGAGCGCCGCCATTTTTTTTCTGCGAGGTAATGGTCGAACATACCTTTGGCGTTTGGGGGGAATTTTGGGAAAACGTTTTTTTGCCGACCATGTTACATCATGCCGATCTACATTTAGACATTCTAACTGCAATAAATCCTTCCTTCATGTACTATTCAATCAATTTTTCTAACCCTTTTGATTCAACAAAAAAAAAAATTTAAATATATTCCTTCACATACGCAACCATTCCCAAACCCGGTTCCCCAAAACAAAAAAGGGAAAATTTAAAATACCCCCCGACAAAAAACAAATTTCCAGAAATAGGCTTACCATATCTAGTGTATCAAAGTAGGGTTACCAAGATGGCACAATTATCGCCAACCCAAAATAATTCGCGCCAAAGGTGTGGGCTCTCCTAGGACTGAACCGGAAATGCTACATGCTGGAGTGGACGGTGTTACCACTCGCTTACAAACTGTAATTTGTGGTATTGAGTGACACAGCAATGCGCCGCCAGTGTTGTGCTTCAAATAAATTGTTTTCATATATATATATATGGCACTTATTTCTGTACAGCGCCATCTATAGTAGGGCAATGTAACTAATTTCTTTTCTCAACCATAAAAATTCCGCCTTCCCGAGAATAACTTTTCCGCAAACCGTATTCGAATACATCAATTCCGTAAATTTTTATGCATTTTTAAAGTATTTAGGGACTTATGGGACGCCCGGTATATATATATAGAGAGAGAGAGAGACAATTATATAATAGACAATAACATTAGAAAAAATAATATTACAATGATTTTAGAGAAAACTCAAATATATGCAAATATTTCCAAACAATGCACTATACATCATAAGAAAAAAGTATTTACCTATTTTTCGTTCTTTATAACATAAAAATATTAAAAACTAATAATTTAAAAAACAATCTCCTACGAATAGGAAGAAAATTACGTATGTTTTGGAATTCAGTAGAACGTCGTTTATCCGAATTAATTATGACCGATACGCGATTGCTCGGATAACTGAAAACCGAATGCGATCCATGCAGTATATGAAACCGGACATTCTACGAATATTGAAAATCATCACATGCGGGAAACGTGCTTGAAAAAAAAGCAAAACAGGTGCAAAATGTCACAATTTTGCTCTCATTGTGGAAAATAATCACTTATTTTTTCGCTGCACTATTGCGGCCACCTCGTTTTTCGCTGCAAGGTGTCTTCGAAAAAAACTGGTTCGATATTATTAATTTCTCCCGATAATAAACGTTCGATAAACGACTTTCTACTGTAATATATAAGCATCTAAAGTGGCCGATGCATGTGCGTTGTAATTTAAATGGTTGGAAAACTTGCCCTTTCTATCAAAAACGTCAAAGATGGGAAATGCATGTTTTCAATAACTGTGTTTATATTTTCATAAAACACAGATGTTGAAATAAAATACTTCCTCTTTAAAAAAAGACGACATTGCTCTCCATTCGTCCTTTTCACATCTTTAATCAAAAGTTTCCTCTTCTGCTTATCATATTTTCGCTGCATCTACATTATAGCTTTGAACCTATTAAACTTCAATTTGATTTGTCTGTCAAGTTTTTACTCTGTTTGCTTAGCATAAACATGGATTTTTAAGACAGAAAAAAAAAAAATTAGCTACTTCATAGGATTTACAAATATTCAAAAGTAGATATGAAGAGTTTCCCCGTGTATAAATTCATGCTATCAGCTTTAGAAATGCTTTTATGCATACCACATGTAAAGAGTGCTTTTGAAAACTTAGATGCTAAGGGATGAGATTACTTGCTCACTTCTTAGGAAAGTGCTGGGCTGATATATATAGAATCAATTTTTTAAAAAGAATTCTAAAAATATTACCATTTAATTAGTAAAACACATTTTGATTCTTTTAAAAAGGCAATTTTTTTAAAATGTAAACCTTTAATTTAATTTATATTAGATTAGACAATTTGTGAAATATATATACTGTATTTACTGAATCTAAGCCGCACTATTTTTCTGGTGTTAATACTACTGAAAAATCGGGTGCAACTTAGAGAGGACCGTTTTAACCTTCCTGGCACCCTAGGCACAAATGGGAATTGCTAGTGCCCCCCCTTCCGCTAATTGTTTTCAGAGCACTCCTCTCTTTTCACTTCTTACATTGCTGTGTTTTAGTCTCACAGGGATTTTCTCTTAACTCTCTTAGATTCTTTTCTCTTTTTTTGTTTTTGCTGCTTGGAGAGATTTTTCATTATGCACCACATATGGACCCACCATGTTCTCTGGACTGGCAATCGTAAGGAACGGATAATGACATGGTTTGGCCACTTTTATTCATTTCTTATTTACGACATCATGAACCACTCACCTACCCTTTTGTAAATTAGTGCTCTAAATTAATGAAATCGTTTGTAATTACTGTATAGATTATACATTATTGTACAAACTGTGTTCAACTTGTTAGTTATCATCTTTTTCATCTCTTATTGCCTTACTATCTTTTACTTTTAGACATCTTTATTCTTTGTTCAGTCACTGTTATTGTATTGGTATAACAAAGGTTTTCTTCGAGCTTTGATCGTTGTAAAATCATTAATAACATCATTGTGATCAATTTCCATTGTAATATCATTTTAAGTGTGCAGCAACATGAAACTGTTAAGCTTTTCACTTTCCCTAGTAAATCTCCTTTCAGTCTTTGTTCTCTTAAGAGCAGAAATCCTTCTTTCATGACTTGTGTTTGGTGGAGGTATGTTCAATGTAATGTTGATTATGTTTCATTTTTTCGCAGTCCAGTTTTCTGCGCCCCCAAATCTTTTGCGCCCTAGGCAGGTGTCTAGTTTGCCTAAGCGGAAAACCGGCCCTAAACTTAGAATCGAAGGCAAAACATTTGTTGGATGATGGAAATTGAGTTTCCACCCTTTCAAAAGGAAAAATGTAGCCGTCCATTCTGACCACTTGCATCGATGACTCATCCCATTTCACAGTTTTTTTATCTCCAGTAATTCAGTCTACCCTAAACATCGTTGTCTGCTCGTATTAAGGAAAAAAATTTTGTATACGCTTTCTTTTAATCACCTAAACAGCAAAGATATCGGTAATAGCATCAAGACGAGGTCACTATGATGCAAGTATAAAAAGGGAGGAAATTTTATATTCAGAATAAAACGGAAACAGAGTAGCCACTGAAAATTTGATACGGATGAAACAAATATACGTCGATGGCGTAAACAAAATTAGATATTTATTTTTGCTTGTAAATGTTCAACATTCTTTAATAACTCTTTTGCATTCTTTTATACTCCAAAAAGCCGTCAAGCCGCAAGTTCTTTCGTTTGGTAGATGGGAGGCTCCTGATTATCTCCAAGGTCATCTTAACCCTAACTATAAAATCCTTATCTTCAAAAATATCTGTTCTTTAATAGAAACTTTATGTGATATAATCCCTAATGACATAAAAAACAATAAAAATCAACATTCTATTCTATTTATCAACATTCAACATTATTACAACATTCTATTCCCTTTTACTTTAAGAAATTGCTTCCGGCTGCTGCTGAATGATTGAAGAAAATCTGACCTGCTGAATCGCGCGGGGACGATATTCATGACGGATAGAACCGGATTCGTTTGGAATGAAGGTCAGGAAGTGAATCTTGGCTTATTTGAGAGAGAAATTACAAAGACGAATCTTGGTCGATCAGATAAGTTTGATGGCGAATGAATCGGAATCGTTTGGTACAAAGGGAGTCTTATCCGCACAGTTCAACCCATCAACTTTCTTCGAGTATTGTGACGTCATCAGGAATAGCGATATCTCGACCAACTGTTAGCAGACAGCTACATGAGAGTCATCTGTATTCCAGACTGGCATCAGTTCGTGTCCTATTGACGTTGTCTCACGGAAGAGCTCAGTTACAGTGGGCTCTGGATACGTACAATGGACACCTTAACAATGGGTTAATGCAACGGTTCTTAAGCTATGGTTCATGGACCCCGAGGGTCCCCAGTGCCTTTCTAGGGGCTCCGTGAAGGCCTCTAATTTAATATATTAATATTTCCCCATTTTGCAGACTTTGAAAAGCTGCAGATTGTTGAGACTGCACATTTAAAATATTACTCCTGGTACAACAACATTTTTAACAAGTAATATAAAAAAGATTTTTTTTAAGTCAATTTTTACTTAGGTCAACAAAGAAAAATTTTATTTTAGTTACTTTTTATTAAATACTTACAATTATTATAAATATGTATATACATACGACAGAATCACAATATTATAAGTAACGTAATAGAAAGCGATTTTCCTTTCTATATAAAGAGTTGGACTATTTTTTTCCTCTCTCTCTCTCTGACTATTTATTTATTATTAAACTTAATTATTCTACTAAAATAGTATAGTAAAAAAGAAATCACATTCTCAGAAATTATGCAATCCCAGGAGGGATTTGAACCCACGACCTTTGGATTAGAAGACCAACGTGCTATCCATTGTGCTACAGGGACACAACGGCAGATTTTCCTTTCCATATATGCTGTTGGACTATTGTTTGTTACCATTTATTCATTTTTTAATTTAATTAATGAGTTTATGTTTGAAAAACTGTATTAACATCAAGTGTCATCCACTACAAGTTTAAAAAATGTACTTGAACTTGAATGGATGAATAGAAAGTATTTTATTAACGATTGAAAATTTGAGCAAAATATATATACCGTAAAATTCGGCGTATAGCGCGCACCTATACTTTCAAGCTTTTTTTTTTTAATTTTTAGCTATGTTCACCGTATAACGCGCACCCAATTTTTTAGGAAGAAATCTGAAATGTTAGTATACAAGGCTCTTATGTTTTTGAAGTCATTTATTCGAGGTATTATCCTAGACTTTTGAAATAATAGTATATACTTCTGGAACTACAACTCTCTCTCTCTCTCTCTCTCTTTTAGTTCATAAGGCATGTCATTTCTTTTAAACAAACAGTATTACGACATGTATAGAAGTCTAACTTTTTTTATGCTCTTCTCTTATTTTTCTAATTTTTGAATCTATCGTTTTTTCCCCGGTATAACTCAAACCCTTTAAATTTTATCTTATTTTTTTAGTTATACACCGATTTTACTATATAAATAAATATTATAGGGAAAAAAAAGGTAAAAATAGCAGGAAATTTAAAAAAACGATCCCCTTCTTCACGTACAAATTTTAATTAATACAGTTAAATAAAATATTTATTTATTTGAAATTAGTGGTTTTCTAATATTTTTATATATAAAGATAATTTCTGTTTTCTAAGGGCTCGACTTTAAATTGAAATTTTCAATTTTTTTAAAAAAAAGTAAACCTCAATATTTCTGAGATTTTGGTACCAAAATTTTTGTTGATACTGTGAAAAATTTTGAAGTTATTGGAAAAAATAGTGAAATTTAAACGAAAAAACCCCCTTCTTTTTTATTTTTTAACTTCATTTTTTTCCCAAACAAAAAAATTTAGCCCCTTTTAATTTTCAGAAACTATTTATGTTATCATTTTTGAAATTTTATACCGGTTCAAAATAAAACTCTTCATAATTTATACATCAATTTTCAAAAAAAAAAAAGAATTTTTTTTTTTAATTTTAATTTTTTTTTTCTTTTAAAATTTTTAAAAGTTTTGTTATAATTTTATTTAAAAAATATTTTTTTTCCTCTAAATTTTTTAAAAATTAAATTTTAATTTCAAAATGAATATTTTTTTCACCAAGTAAAAAAATTTTGTAAATTTGATCAATTTTGTACTTAGAATCCTTGCGGGAAAAAAAATACTAATTTTTCAATTTTTTTGAAAAATTGTCCAATTTTTTTTCTTTAAAATTTTTTAATTTTTTCGCAAATTCCCCGGGAAAATTGGAGAAAATTGTAAATATATATATTATCATGTGGTAAAAATTTCAAATTATTGTTTTGTTTCATTGCTAAGTTACATTGTTTTGAAGAAGGATGTTTTTTTCTAGTGCACGGATATTTGGCAAGGGTCCTGTGAGCCCTTAAAGGAATAACAGAAAAGTTTAAAAAAATCTGTATAAGCAGCGGAGGGAGGAATATTCGAAATCTAGGGGATCCGCGATGTCAAGCTGATATATAAAGGGGCGTCCGGTGCAATCGAAAGTTAAAGAACCGCTGGATTAATGTATCGTTTATATACTACCGAGGAGTTTCGATTTTGCAGAAACAATGATTCCCGATGGATACAGATCTGAAGAATCCCAGGAATTCGATCTCAAGCTCATCATATCACTGAAAGGCATAGCTGTAGCCATACTGGTGTCATGATCAGAGCAAGGACGTCTATCGAGATCCGAACTGATCTCCAAGTCTTCGTCTCAGTTCAATCACTGCATTTATTTATCTGGATGAAAACCTTGACCCATTTGCTCGTCCTTATTTGGCTACCATATGTCCTGATGGCATGTTGAAAATCGATAACACAAAAGTACACAGAGTGTCAAAATAGACTGCAACAGTGTATTTACTTTTCTTTTTGTTTAATAAATTCTACGACTCATAAAAGTTGGTGGGATGTTAAGAGGTGTGTCCGAAAACCGTGTTGTTTTGGAATCAGAATATTATTATTGGTGGTTACATTAAAACTCTATTTATAATTTCTTTTTCTTCTAATTTACTTCCGATAAAGGGTAATGATATTGGTCTGTGATATTTTCAAGAAGAGATTTTTCCAAGTTTTAAAAAACGGGGCAACCTGATGAAAATCATCATGTACTCGTGAAATATTTTAATTTCTTTAAGACTAGTTATTTTAATAATCATTAGAAATTAGATTTTTAAGCATTTTATTACTTACACTATCCCAACGTAGAAATTTTTATCTTGTTAATATATTCATATATCTCCCACGGTAAGGTAAGGGGGTAGGCTTGGTATTTAATGTATTGAATGGAACTCTTCAAGGTTATGTTGAACTCAATTCAAATAGGTTTTTTTGTGGGTGTTCGATTCCAGTGCGTGCTTTCAAATTCAAAATACATGATTTCATATTCCAACATCATTTTTTCAAAAATTAGATTTGTTCACATATTTTACATTTAAATCTTTGTAATCTTATTCTTTCAAATAGAAACAATAAATAAAAGGAGATAAAAATGTATATTTCTTTCAATTTTTATATGTATTTTGAAAGATCAGCGGCATTAGCATCTTTTTTCTGTTATTTTTTTTCCTTTTGTTCTTTTTTCCCCTCTGTTGAAAATACATTTATAGCAGAAAATACTCACAAAATTTCTTTCTTTATCGAAAAACTGATGTAATTTTTTCTCCCAGATATTTAAAAATAATTTTTTATTAATTTTATAATGGATATGTTATGGGTTTAATATAGTGTTATCTCAAGAATTTAGAATTAAAAATATATATATATATTAACTGATCTCGCATCTTAAAATTCTATACAGAAATAAAGGAATTATTAGCACTATATATTTTCTATATTCAAATGTGTGTAATTTAAATAATTCGTTCCCTTTCTTTAGCTCTAGAAAACATAGAAAAAATTACTTTTTTAATCTACATTAATCATAATGAAAAATTAATAAAGGGAATAACGCTTTGGTCATATGTAGTGTATATTAAGCTTTGGAAGAGAGACTAGTACTTAACAAAGAAATATTATACTAAAATGTTAAAATAATGAGTAAAATGTATTTTAAGATGTTAATTTTTAAAGTGAAAAAGATTAATATGCAATGACTTGGAAACTTCAAAGAATAACAAAGAACTTGAAAAAAAAGGCAATCTATTTTTTAGAATGGAAATGGTTATGTGCCCAAATGATTCTCAAAAATATTACCTAATTTTATTAAGATACGAAAGTAAAAGTTTTTATAATTATACATCTATGTGGAAAAAATTATTTTCAATGAATAACAGCAGAAATTTTGTCTCTGATACTATAAGTCCTACCTGTTTGAGCATGACTGTAAATAACATTAAAATAATTCATATAATTATCAATCAAAAAACGAAAAAAGATAAAGTCATCTCTATAAAATAACTAACACAAAAAAAATTTTAAAAGTATAAAACATCATTTAAAGTAATATAAAAAATTTTTTTTTAAGTCAATTTCTATTAGATCAACAAAGAAAAATTTAATTTTAGCTACTTTTATTAAATAGTTCATAATATAAATATGTATATCATAGACAGAATCACTAAAGTGGTAATTAATTTTTTTAAATTATTTTAAAGTATCGTATTGTTATTCATAGAATCGTATATATAAAATTTCAGTTCCACTGAATGTTTTAAAAACGTGAGAAAACCTTTTCAAGTTTGACACGTCTCCAAAATGGTCACTAAGTCACTAAAAATGATGCCATCGTGTCTGTATTTGTAATGCTTTAAATAATTAGTAATAATCAATTAATTTTATTAATTATAATTAAATTACTGTATTGTCATTAAAATAATTTTTGTATTTTAAAATTTCACCCTCAACTGAGCGCTTTAAACTGTATTTTATTAACGATTGAAAATTCCACCAAGATAAATAAATAAATAAAAATATATAGAGGAAAAATTGATTTTGATGTAAAAAAAGAAACCCAAAGTAATTTAATACAAATATATTTCGAAATAAAAAAATGTTTAACCCAACCTAGAAAGGCCCCATAACAGATGGAAAAATCAAATCTTACCGACTTTCGGTAGGTTGGGAAATTTCCGAATCGATTCCAACAAATGATGGGATAATATAGAAGAACATTTTCATCTCGGTAGATGTATGAGAAAAAAATAAAATAAAATTAATTTATTATAGCCGTAATGACAAATATATTATGGCCAATATTCCAAGAATAGAAGTAGCGTTCACTCATTGTTAGATACAGAACCAAAACAGAACCTTTTATAGCTTTTGTAACAATAATTAAATACAATATATTTTTTGAAAACCAGGGATTAGAAAACAATATGTGCACGAAAATTTCAAATTTCGACTGTTAACAATTTCGCAATATCGAAGTATTTTTAAAAATAAAAACGAAACTCTGAATTAAAAGAATTTCAGGTAGTTAAGTGTAAACAGAAATGGTGTGTGTTTCATTAATTTTTAAATATATACAAAAAATTATGCTGAGGAGAAAAAATTAATATTCTTTTAAAGTCTCTAATGGATCACATAGTTTGAACCATGGTCATGTGACGAGGGAGGACACCTGAACTAGTACCTCTTTTTCCTAATGCCCACACCTCACCTACGACCTCCTCAACTAAATTTCCATTTTACGTTTCAGTGAGGATTTTAAGGGCACTACGAATTTAACATGCATCACCCCTTTACATGGCGACTCTTCAGTGGCATCAGGACTCGAACTCAAGATACGACAAAGCCCAGGCCCCATTTCATTACCATGCCCACGAAAACACGAAGTTTGCGTCAGATAACTTTAGTAATGAAGGGGGTGACACCCCGAATGGAAACATTTTTCCCCAAAAAATTAAACCCTTTTTGAACCTCCCAATACCCCAATTCTCTATTTATTTATCTTGGGAATTTTCAATCGTTAAAAAATACATTTTAAAGTGCTCAATTGAGCTGAAATTTTATATACATGATTATTTTTTGGGTGATAATAAAAAATTTAATTATAACAAAAAAATTAATTGATTAAATCTAATTATTTAAAGAATTAAAATAAGTTGGCGATTTAGCGACCCTTTTGGGGCTGGTGTCAAAACTTGAAAAGGTTTTTTTTTCTTGTTAAAGCATTCAGGGAAATGAAATTTTATATCACGATTGTTTTTGGTTTTTAAAAACGATACTTTAATTATCATTTAAAAAAATTTAATTTCCACTTTTAAAGTTTGATTTATCATATGTATATATATATTTATATTAATTGTAACTATTTATTAAAAAAATAGCTAAAATAAAAATTTTTTTTTGTTAATCAAGTAGAAGAATTAATTTTTTTTTTATTACTTGTTTGAAAACTTCGACTTTTTAAAAGAAATCTTTCATGGAAAAAAAAAAAAAAATTACAAAAATTCTCCAAAAATAAAATTAAAAAAAAGAGCATTCTTTAAAGTTTTTCTTACTTTTTCACAGAATGATTTCATATTTCAAAAGAAGTCAGCTCATTTGTTTTTAATAACCTATTTAAATTCTATTGAATAGTCCTTAAAATAATTATGTCTTTAATAATCTATTAAAAGTATCATTTGGGCTCAGCAGATTTTTATCGATGTTCAGAAGGTCGTTCGCACTTTATGGAAACGATTTTGATAGCTTTAATTTTTACCTATATAAAAAAGCTGTGTTTTTTTAAGCAATTTACTTCTATCTGGATAGCCCAGGGGTCGAAAACCTATAGCACGCGTGCCAGATGTGGCACGCAGTACATTTCTCAGTGGCACTCTGCACTGTCAATTTTGTAAATTTGTCAATTTCGAGTGAATGGAAGTTGATAAATTTTTCAATGGATCTTATTTGACAAACATATTCAGAATTATGGAGATTTACAGAATTACGAAAAAAATCTGAAAGATTACAGCTATTTTGTAAATTTTAGAATGTCATTGCTGGAGAGATTTAATTGTTTGAAGAGAGAAAATTACATGTATTCTGCTTTCCACTTTTGGCTCTACATACCTAAGTAAAAACTTTTTCCTTACAGGAAAAGTATTTCGAGTCTGTTTAACAACTGAATGCTCAGAATCGTGTTAAATTGAAAGTCACAAATTATACCCCTGATTTTGCAATAAGAAATTAGAGCAGTGCCAGCACTAAGTTCAGATTAAAATTTTAATTTATATTTTTACTTAACTATAAAGAAAGGGAAATACTTCTATTTTGTTTTGTCTATTTCTTATTTTAATAAATATGTTTAAAAATGCATATTATACGTACAACTTTAATTTTTATTTTATTTTTGTAGAAGGAATAGTTTTATTTTATGCTGTTTATTTTTATGTTAAGAAATATCTTTAAATGATGCAAAATTAATATATATTCAAGCTTTAAATCAATATTATTGACCTCTATTCTTTGATTCTGCATGCATCATGGGGGAAATCGAATTATTTCAAAACCGACTGTGTGGCACGCTGAATCATATTGGTAGATTGGTTGGCACACCACATCTAAAAGGCTGCCAACCCTTGTGATAGCCATTATTCTTGACAATAGCTTTAGCTTGAAATTTCCATTAAAGTAAACTTTTTCTTATTACTGCCGTACCAATTTGACTCCATTCCTCTTGATCTGTTTTCCAAAATCTGTTCAGTGGTCTTCGATGTCGCTTTCCTAAGGCTCATTTTAATAAACCGAAAGCAGAAAAGTGCTCTGTAGAAGCGTCAGATGATTTTACAGGTATTTCATCAAATGGGAAACACTTTATTCCAGTTTCTGATTAATAAGCGGCAGTTGACATAGTCCTGTGCTTAGAGGTTTTGTCCAGATGAAACTCAACTTTATCAATGTCCTTTCCATATAAGGCTGCAAATTCTTCTTCAAAAAGTTCCAAAATTTTCTGCTGGTAGTAGAGTGGATTGCGTAAAAAAAGAAAGAAAAAAAAGTAGTGTGACGCAAATACACTCATGGACAAAAAAATTAGCTCACCAAGAAATAATTGCGGAATCGTAACGAAACTTGGCATGTAGGTACATGTCGGGAAGATATGCAAATGATTAGAAATGCAACGTGATTGCGCATTACGTATAGCCGGTAGAGGGCGTTTAACATCTTTCTCCGTGAAGTATAAAAGAGGTAACCAAAGCTTGCTTGAGTGTGCTGAATCGTTTACAAAGGAAGAGCTGAGGTAGAATGCCATTACGCCTTTTTCGAAGACAGTATGAGCAGCTGTCGCAGTTTGAGAGGGGAAGAATCATAGGCATGATGGAAGCTGGGTGGTCAACTAGGCGAGTAGCTCGTCAATTAGGCCGCTGTGATTGTGTTGTGAAGAGGTGTTGGGACCAGTGGATCCGAGAGCTGTCATTTACACGAAGCCAGGCTCAGGACGCCTTCGACAGACCAGTCACCGAGAAGAAGACTGCCACATCGTAAGAAATGCACGCATACACCCAACTGCTTCATTGGCCGCCATCCAGGCATAGGTAACACCTTCACCTGTGTCTTCTCGAACCATACAAAGGCACCTGGCTGAGGGACATTTGGGATCGCGTCGCCCATTATGTGTGCTGCCCTTGACGCCCACCCATCGGCGCCTCCGTTTGGAGTGGTGCGGCACACGAGGAAACTGAACTGCAGCGGAATGGAACCAGGTCGTCTTTAGCGTCGAATCCAATCAATCTCAGCAGTGATGACAATCATGTTCCTGTGTGGAGACCCCGTGATGAGCGCCTCAATCCTGCCTTTGCTTTAGAGCGACACACTGCTCCCACAGCTGGTGTGATGATATGGGGTGCCATTACCTACAATACACGGCCACCCTTAATATTGATCCGTGGCACCATGACAGCCCAGTGGTATGTCCATGACATCCTACAACCACATGTGTTGCCACTCATGCAACTGCTCCCAGGAGCCATTTTTCAACAAGACAATGCTCGGCCTCACACGGCAAGGGTGTCACAAGACTGTCTCCGCACTGTTATTACTCTTCCTTGGCCTGCCCGATCCCCAGATTTGTCTCCAATCTAGCATATCTGGGATCATTTGGGACGGCAAGTTGGGCATCCCACGAGTTTGAACGAACTGGAGGCAAGGTTACAGCAAATATGGAACGAAATGTTTCAAGACATCATACAGAACTTTTATGCCTCAATGCCTGATCGTATCGCATCGTGCATTCGCGCTATATATAGAGGGGGTTCAACACGGTATTAAATCCTCCGTTCTTTTGCCTTTTTCTCAGAAATAAATGATCCTATTTCTTTGATTTTCCAATCATTTACTTATATCAAAGTAGTCATTACGTATGTAAAATTTCGTTTCATTTTGAAACGGTGCACTAATTTTTTTTGTCCATGAGTGTATAACTCTTGCTCAGTGCCTTGTGTAAATGCTTGGTTTTTAAGTCTATGAAAAGCATCTGCAATTTAAAGATAAAAACTGAATAGTTTAAGAGGACTTAGTACCCCCAAAATGACCAAACTATCGTTTTTTATTTTTAATTAATCTTATTCTTTGCATTATTACCTTTAGATTGAAAGATCACTTTTGCATGCCAGAAAGTTAAAAGTTGGATAAAACTTCATTTGAAAAATATAAATTAGCAAATTAGGCAATTTGACCACGCCCCTTTTTTAGGAAAAAAATGCTAAATCTGTTTTAAAAAGAGAAATAATAACTATAGTGTAATATATAAAGCAGTACATTACCGAGGCATTACAATAATGTAATTTTTTTTCTTTGTGAAATGTGTGCATGTGTAAAATTTTTAACATTAAGGCATTTTATGTTAATAATTTCATAATTTCAGTTCTTATTCCACATATGTTTTTCATACAAATATAATACTTCAATATTATATGAAGGAAACAACTAAAATTTCTGTCATGACAGAAAAATTTTATTAAATATTTGTCTTGAATTTTCTTATGCAATTATATAATACTCTCTAAAAACTGGTTATTTATATAAATTCATGGGTTGAAAAATACAAAAATGCAACTATTTTAAAGAAAGATAAAGGAATAATGTCTTAAAGTGGTATTTTAAGTTTATTTAAGCTTATTATAATTATTTTTTCAGAATTATTAGCTTTAAA
Source organism: Trichonephila inaurata madagascariensis (assembly GCA_019973955.1). Lineage (NCBI taxonomy): Eukaryota > Metazoa > Arthropoda > Arachnida > Araneae > Nephilidae > Trichonephila > Trichonephila inaurata. Next base: position 73,160 of record BMAV01022182.1, on the reverse strand, counting down.
GTGGGTTTTCCAAGTTTGTGTTTTTTCGATACATAAGCGCATTCAAAATGCTAATACTTCCACAACTATTTACCAATCATTTCCATTTTTTCCTGTGTGTTATATATAAAGCACGTAACAAAATTAGGGTTCCATTTTGCTCTAAACTAAATAATTTTTTTAAAAAAATTAAAATGTAGGAGATATAGGCTTTTTCGTTGAATTTTAGCCTGCGTATCAACATTTTTTATTTTTTTCTCCAAAATTAATTAAGTTATTGCAAAATCGATTCCTTAAGTTGTTTAGAACTCCTTAAGAGTATTACAAACAAAATTCAGTTTAAAAAAATAATAATTACAGATGGAGTAAGGTTTTAAAATTTTCCTAATTTTCTTCAAAAAATTTAAATTTTTAAAATTATGTGAATAATAAGTGAAAAATTTCACCTCGTATAATTTTCTTGAATAGAAACATTATATGAAATGCTAAAGAATAATTTTTAAGTACATAAATAAAAAAAAATTGTTCAAAGGATACCGAGTTACCTTAAAATTAAATCGATAGACTCATGAATATTGAATAAGGTCGCTTATTCAATATTCATGAAGAATTATACATCTCATTATTCAAAATACAAACTATCCAAAAATAATAAACTCATTTTTATATATTTCTATGCTACATGGGTCAATTAGACTCATTCAAGTAAAATGTGATTTTGTTTTTTATTCAGAAAAAAATTTAAAAATTTCGGGCTCAAACTGAAGATGCTGATTACTTACTGTTTACTACATGGGGAATATTTAAAAATAAGATATCGTAAGGGAAAAAGCCTTTTAAAAAAAGAAAAAAAGTTTGTACAAAAACCTTTCGAGTAAATTTCCTTCAAAAAAACGGGCCCCCTTTTTATTTTGTGGTCTAGGAGGGAATTTTTTGAAAATATTATGAAAACAATTGAAATGCAGTCTCTTCTCTGTCGTTCTATATTTCACAAAAAAAAAACACAAAAACTTTTTAATGGGTGTATGTTCTTTTCTAGTAACTGAATAAAAATGTATGTATATTTTTTGTAGTACTAGGAGACATTTGCTTTCTTTTCTGTATGATAATGAAGTAAGGAATAATACTCTCTTACTATTCTTTCGTTTAGGTAAAATATATTCATACAAATACCGTAAGATGGTATCGTAATGTAAGATGCGTGAATTTGAAAAATAACATAACTCTACTTGTCTTCATGTATATGTAGTAATAATACACTACATTTCAAGGCAGATAATTCAAATTTATAGGGAAAAGAAACTCAGCTGGTTTAGTGTTAATAAAAGGAGAATTTTCTTGAGTGTTTTACATGCAAGAAAAAAAATTTAATTCATCTTATTAAAAAAACATGTAATATAAAAAAATTTAAATAATTTCCCATTTTTACAGCAATTTTTTTTATTTTAGTTTTTTTTATTAAATTGATACAATTGATATAAATATTCATATACATATGACAGAATCATAATATTAAGTGGCAAAATAACTATTTATAAAAATTAAATGTAAACTTTTCTCTCTCATCTCCCTTAATATATTAATATTCCTTTATATATAGCTTTAATTATTTTTGTAATACCGGTTCCGTAGAGGTTTGGAACACGAGTTAATAAAAATAGTATATAAAATTGGAAGTATGAAAAGTGAAATTGGGAATATTTTAAAAAGAATTTTGACTATTAATGAGGATTTTGCATCACGAACAAGAAAACCCAAAGAGAAAAATTTTAGGTGGCTCGTGTGCAAGAGATGCTTTTGGGGTAAAAAAGAAAAATTTTTAAAGTCAATTCCTACTTTGGTTCCCAAAAAAATTTTTTATTTTAGTTAATTAAAATTTTAAATTTAATGAATTTAATATTTAAAAAAAAATGTACTTACATCAAGTGTCATCCACCATAAGTTTAAAAAAATATATTTGAAGTCAAGAAAAAATTCATTAGGAAAACTTACTGGCGCCATCTGTTAGTGCCGCCCCCTTTTCACCGTGGAATAAATTTAATAAAAAAAAATTTTTTAAAAGAATTTAAAATTTGAAAAAATGTATTAAATCAAGAGTATATCCACTACCAGCTTAAAAAAAATGTATTTGAACTTCTGTGAATGAATAAAAAGTATTTTATTAACGATTGAAAATTTAAACAAGATATATATATACACAAATAAATAATTATATATATATATATATATATGTAGGATATTCCATTTGTAAGAAGTTAGATCATATCACATTTACCGGGGGTGGGCAATTTAATAAAAAACAGTTTTCCCACATCAACGCCATCAGCGCCCCTTTTTAAAAACGCCGACATAAACCCCTTTTTTCCCCAAAGGGGCCCCCCAACACCCGTCGAGAGAAGTCGTTTTCGCGCGTCAGCCCCTTTCGTCCGCGCCAGGGGGTAAATCTTAATAGTACCATAACGAGTTCTATCATTTCGCCCGGGGGCCCCAGGGTCTTAATAACACCATAATGAATTCTATTTAATCTAAATTGCCCCCCTTAAAAATAATGTGATCTAACCCATTCTTCCGAAAAAATCATCAAACCCCTTTCTTTTAAAAATTTTCCCCCAAATGTAAATGCCCCCCTATAATTTTAATAAATTTTTTAAAGCCAACTAGTTTTTTCTTGAACTATTTTGTCTATTTTATTTCGAAATTAACTAACACCCCCCCAAAAACCCCTTTTAGAACACCACGCCAAAAAACCCCCCGCCATCTGAAGGATCCAATTTTTTTTTGGAAGATTTGGGTTTGGGATTTCCAAAAAAAGAAAAAATTGGGGACCCTTTCCGGGATTGTTTTTTAAAATCTTCTTTTCCTAACCTTTTTTTTTAAAAAAAAAAAATTTTTTTAAACCTAAAAAGGGGACGCTGACTGAAATGTAAACAAAGGGTTTTTGCCCCCATAACCAAACAAACTAACATTTACAGTGACCCTTTTTGACCAGTCCTTTGCTTCATCTCCGTACCCAAAAAAACTAGGGTTTTCAACAACTGTACCCAGGTACTGTTTTTATTATGTTCTTCATTAAAAAAAAGGGAAATTCTAAAGAAAATTTTGGACCATCGTCATGCTTTTTAATATCAAAATTGTTTTTTAAATTTTTTAAAATATAAATTCATATTTTTTAAAGCATAATGTTTATTTTTTAAAATACTATTTTTCATTTGTTTTTATTTAATCGCCCGTTTTTAAAATTTTTTTTGGGAAGTATATTTTTTTTAAAAATTTTAAAAGGAAAATCGATGAATATTCATGTTATTAATATTTGTGAAAATGAATCTATTTTTTGTTTTAACAAAAATGCTCTGGTTGTGTTTGGCCTTTTGACCGGTCTTGCTCATCACCGAAAATCGAGATTGAAAAAAACTTTTTTCCCCACAGCTGTTGTGTAATAAATTAATCATTTCCTGTATTTTAAAAAATTACACTAAATTTTTTTTACTTTTCATTTAAACATCTTTCATTTTTTTAATTTAGTGATAAAAAACATCCTAGATCCCCCAATTTTAATGGCGTATTTTTTATCTTTCCCCAAATATGAATTTTTTTGAGTTCTTTTTTACAGAATTATTATGTTTTCCCCGGGAAAAGTGTGCTTTTTATTAAAATTTTGGGAGGTTTTAAGATAGACCCTGTTTGATTTTTTTTGTTTTTTGTAAAAAAAAATATATATATGACTTTTTTTTTAAATGACTAATTTCCCTAATTTTTTTCTTTTTCGAATGATTAAATTTTTTTTCTTTTTTGTAATAAATTTAATTCATTTTTTTTAAAAAAAAAAAAAACAAGATTTATTTTTAATTTATTTTTACTTTCAAATTTTTTTTTGCATTTTTTTTAAAAAAGGGAGACAACTGATATAAAAATGTTTTATAAAAATTTTTTTTTTTTGGTTGAAATTAATAATTGGAATTTTTAAATTTAAGTATTACACGTTTTAGCTCCAGTGTTGTTTTTTAAACATTATTTTTCCAAAAATTTTTTAAACCCAAAAAAATTTTTGGTATTTCATTGCTTTTTTAAAATGTTTTTTGGTATTACAATTTTATCTTAAGAATTTTGTTAATTGAAAGCGAGATTTGCTATACTAAAAGTGATCCCCATTGTTATTTTGGAACGGGGACGGTTTATTAATTTTTTTTAAGTTACTAAAAAAATTTAAAATTTAAATTTTAAAAAAGGCTACCCCTTGGAAAGGTCGACGCAAATTTATTCGTCTTACCCACTTTAACCAAATTTAAAATTCGATAAATCTATGACCATCGTTACTCTCAAAGAACCAAAAATTACTAGAAAGTAAAGAAAAATTGACGAAGATTTTAACCAAAACCTACACACAACGATGGTAAGGATCAAGGGCCCGGAAGAAAAATTACGCATAAAAAACGAGAAGAAAAGAATACACATCGAAAAATTTAAAGTTTTTTTTAAAAAAAAAACCCGAAAAGACGAATTTGAATTGGAAAAGGGGAGGACCCAAAGCGAAATTTTTAAAGGGGGTTTGGGATACACCCCCAAGGCAGTAATGCTAAATTTCACGTCAAAGAAGTGTCAAAATTTTATACATCTTTTCCCGATTTGAAAGAAGCCCATCAGTTTTTATCTTAAATTATTCGAACGTAAAAGCGCAGATACTGGATATAAATCAAAATTTTTGGGGTTTCCCATCTGTTGGGGCTTATTACCGGCTGAAATATCACATCATAGCGAAGGGCCCGATGACAAAACTCACCCCTTTTCGAACATGTTTTTAAAACTTACTACTTGGGAAAAGTTTTTAAACCAACTCCAGAAAAAAATTTTGGGCAGCTATTTGTTTTTTCATCAAAAGGTTCCCCGAAAGAACATGGATTGATTTTTTACCATGAATTAAATACTTCCAACGGGGTTTTAAAAGACGGTTTAAAGATAAAATACTTTCGAAAAAATTTTCTGATCTAATCATAACGGATCAACAAACGGGAAAAAACCTTTCGAATTTAAAGAATATTACTTAGATGAATGGCCAAATATGAACTCTCCCGGGTTTATTTTAGAAAAACTCGAAAAAAATTCGAAGACGTTAAAAGAAATTTAAACAAAAGGGGAACCATTTTGGGAAAAAACAAAAAATTAAACCCTTTAAAAAATCGTAGATATGAAGCACCAAGAAAATTCGAATACTATAACAGAAAGATAAGAAGTTTCCAGCGCCAAAAATTTCCCCAAAAAACATGAATCTCCTGTCACCAAGAAGAAAATGTTTTAAAGATGTCAAGACAATGCACAGAAAAAGGGGATTAAAAACAAAATTTCGAAAAAAACCCAAACTACAATGCTCAGACGAATTATTCAAAATCACGGAAATTCAAAGAACGTCCAAGGGAAAATTGCACACCTCACCCTTAAAAAGGAAAAGGGTTTCGTACTAAAGAAATATTTTTTTGGAAAAAAAAAATCACGGCGCTTATAGACAGTGGTAGTACCGTAAGTTTGCTGCGAGAGAACACAAGCAGAAAATTGGGGCACCATTCGAACTTTTAAAAGGAACCAAAATGCGTAACAAGGAGGACATTCGAATCAGAGACCTAATTAGGGAAAAAATGGCGGAAGAACTACAAGAACAACGTGAATTTCTAAGGAATGACGCCAAAAGAATACCGAAACCATACAATCTGAGAACCGAAAAAACATACAACAAAAGAAGAAAGATGGGTCCAAAAGTACAAAGAAGGGGGATCCAAATAGCCATCCAAAAGGGCTCAATTTGGAACTGGGTTAAAAATACGACCAAAAATTCTTAGGTCCTATAAAATAACTAAAAAATGAATTTAGAGATAGATATGAAGTGGAAAAGGTTTCATCACGAAGGACCGAACTCCACCACCACCTTTAGCTGATTTAATGAAATATTTTTATACAAATTAAATTTTGGGTAGTAATTATTATATTTAATCTTTTCATATTATATCCTTTTCGGGAAAATTTAAATTTTTATTATGTGGTGAAACTGTTTCCAATAATTATCTTATATTCGTTTGTAACAATTTTTATATTTTAGTATTATTTTTTACCTTTCGACCTTTTTTGAAGGGGTATTTTTTGTGTTTGTGATTTGGTATTTAGTTAATTGCAAATCACAATATAGAATATTTTGGTATTTTTTATGTTTTATTTTTGATCCCGGGAAATTTTAAAAAATCGGGTATGCATCTTTTTCATCTGTATATTTTATTATAATAAGAACAATATTTTTTTTTGGGTTTTTGCATAAACATTCATATATTTAAAATTTTGGTTTTTAGCTGAATCCCAAATTTTGCTTTCTTTTTGTAAATAATTTAGTTTTTCAAATTGTAAAAGGGTGGGGAGACCATCAGTCAGAAGGGTGATTTTGTAGGGTATTCCATTTTTTAAGAAGTTAGATCATATCACATTTACCGAGGTCGGCAATTTAATCAAAACAGTATTTTCCCCATCAACGCCATCTAGCGTCCTTTTTTTAAAAAAGCCGACCAAGAACCCCCAGAGGCCCCAACATTCGTCGAGGAAAATCGGGTTTTTGCGCGTCAGCCACTTTTCGTCCGCGCCCCCAGGCGGTAAATCTTAATAATTTCCATAACGAGTTCTATCATTCGTCCGCGCCAGGCGGTAAGTCTTAATAACACCATAATGAATTTTTATTTAATCTCAATTGCCTCCCCTTAAAATAATGTGATCTAACCCTATTCTTCCGAAATATGCTTATCTAACTTTCCTATTCTTTTTTAAATATTCCCCATGTAAATACTCCCCATAATTTTAATAAATTATTTAGTTTTCAACTAGTTTCTTTCTTTTAAAAATTTTTGTCTATTTTTTCGAAATTAACTAACACACCCCAAAAACCCCCAGACACCCGCCATAAAAACCCCGCCATCTGGGAAAGGGTCCCAAACTTTTTGGGAAAATTTCGGTTTATTCCCAAACACACACATATATATATATATTATTTATATATTTAAATATATATAATTCAATCACAACACAGGAATCAATAAAAAAAAAAAAAACGAAAAATAAATGAACCCCATAACATAAAAAACCCCTTTTAGAAATATGAATGGCAAAATAGAAGACAAAATTTAACGTTTTTTAAAAAAAAATTAAAAAAAATTTTTTTTAAAATAAAAAAAATAATAAAAAAATCCCGGGCAACCCGGACTTAGGACCGATAAGTATACCGATAAGGACCGATAAGTATATATATATATATGGGGAGAGAGTGAATTAATACTAGGAATTAAAAAATTGAGATTTAAAAGTAAATTCTTAAACTAGATGGATTATTAATTAAATTGAAATTTTCAGAATGAATATTAAAATTAAATTAATAAATAAATTTCAGAAAATTATCCCTAATTCAAGCTGAGTCACTTGATTCTGCAATAATGTTCGAAAGAATGCTCTAATAAGCTCCGGACACGCTTTGGGGAAGTAGATTCGGCGGAGCATTCTGTAGGGCAGCGATACTCAACCACGAGGTCCTCCGGGCTTTTCTGAGTAGCCCATTGCACTCAAAAATTCAATTATTTAAGAATAATTCATAAAAATTTAGCGAGAAATATTATCAATCTAGCAATCAGGTCAACCAATTTTGCTATCGATGTCCTACAATAGCAAGATTTTTTTTCTATTTGTAACTGTAACGGTTAGTAATAACAAATAACAATGAAGTAGGGAACTGATCTGTAGTAGGGACCCTTTTATAGGTGAAACTTATTTTTAATTATAAACAAATAATACTGATTTTTCAGTCTGGAATTCAGCCCAAACTCCTCTTTGCTGCCATTCTGCATTTCATATTTAAGATAAAAATAAGAGAAGCTTTGTCAAAAAATAAATAAATAAAATAAAATCTTCAAACGGCATGGCAGCTTTGTAAGATAGTAGAATGTAAACTAGAGGCTTGGTCATGGATGAAAGGGAACCGAAACTCTACCCCATAACTCAGTAAAAAAATGCATAAAACCGAAATTTTTTTATGCGTGTTTGATAGAGATTAATATAGTATTAAAAGCCGAATATGAATTTTAATATTTTGATCGATTTTCCACATTTTAAGTGTCCAATATTGCCTTGGTCGTGTAATGTTTTTTCATTCATCCTCCTGTTGCGGCCCTCATGAAATACCTTCCGTACGTATGCGTCCCGACGGGAAAAAAAGTTGAGCACCTTTGCTGTAGGTTAAGTCCTATGTAAAGCGTTGAGAATAATGAAAGACAACTAAATTTTTTTAGATTGCATTTTTTCCAAAAGATAAGACAAGTTCGTTTCTTAAAATTCCTTTAGATTCCAAGATATACCAAGTTACCAGGAGTGGATATACCAGGGAATGTAATCTGGAATCTTTCGCCCCTCCTCAAAAGGATAACGAAAGTAGACGGGTGCTATCCCGTGGGGGAAAAAGGGGGGGGTCCTGGGGTCCAAAGCTCTTGATTTTTTTCTGATTGATTAAAATTCAAAGTATATAGTACGTAAAATTTAAATAAGTATTTACTATTAATGATTAATTTTATTAATTAATGCTAATTATGTATTCAATAATTAGTTTTTACTGTGTTTTGTGCCCGAAAATCAACAAAATCAGAAGGAGCATAATACAAGAATGGAGAACTTTCAACCCCGGACCCCCCCTTGAAAAATTCCTGTATGCGCTACTGATGCTATCCGCTTTCTGTCCCTATTGGTAACTTCGTGGCTAACCTAAGTTTACTTCAATTAGAGGGATAACGGAAGGTGAGACATATTGTAAAAATCAACTTTTAGGTATTCTAAGACAACTTGAATGGGTTGCAGTTAACAAATGAGAGTGAAACACTTTCATTCTTAATTAATAACGAATATTGTTCATCTGATTAGAGGTGAGGTCAGACAGACGTACTGAATCCGAATACGCAGACCTTGTCTACAAATGAAAATAAAGCTACAAATCTAATACAGAATCGCAGATATTCGCAATGTAGCTTTTGCAAATATTGTTTCAAGATTTTAATATCATTACCTTCAAAGATTTTGTTTTCAATCCTCCGCGAGCTCGCTTTACTAGATTTAAGATAATAAAACTCATTTACATACGTCATGGTTCTTTCGCAGCAAGAGGCAATAAAAATCAATCAATTTATGAAAAGATCTTTCTCGTCTGTCAATTTTAATCATATCACTTTTGTGCTCAAGATACTAATTCAATGTTGTTCCGCAGTTATGTGTATGCCTGGAAATCATTTTTACGACTATAGTTTTTGATGTTCACTAATGAAAAAGAACTGAGAAAGGACTTCAACGGGACATCCTTATAAGTTGTAAGTTGAGGATTAACTAGCTGAATATAGAGTATATATTACCATTAGAGTGTACAATTCAGTTATTTCATAGAATAACTATAGGTATTTCAAGAAATAATTAGACGTGTCAGAGTTAAAGTACGTAATAGATGAAACATTGCATACATTAACTAGTTATTCTATAAAGTAACTTGTTATTCTACATAATAACTAGTTATTCTACAAAATAACTAGTTATTTAACAAAATAACTAACGATAGACCATTAAAGAGTGAAAATAAACAATTTCAAAGTTGTTTTATAAATTAATTGATCATAACTAGCTAAAACTCATCGAAAAAAATCTTTTATCCCTATTACAGATGATTAATTAATAAATAATAAGGAATAGCAGATAGTGTAATTTATTATTGGTCATATTGCCGCCATTAGTTAAACAGAAAGTCAAAAAAAGAATATGTTTTTGATCTGTTACACTGGCACAATTCACTTTTCTACTGCTTGAAATTCAAGGATATCATAAAGTTGGTGTAGCCAACAGTCACGTGGTACTCTTTTCTGTAATGTTTTAGCATTTTTTACTTTTGCTATCAGAGTTAATAATTTTTCACGAGAGCAACGCTGTTTTCCTTTGTCCCACGCTTATATAATAAAGATTCAAATCTCTGTAGCGTTAAATCTTTCTTATTTATAGGTTGGTGTTCCTTTCCTGCAGAAGTCTGCTTGAAAACAAGTTTAAAAAAATATTCGTTAATAATCCAAAATGTGAAACGCTAATATAAATACACAGCCTAAATTGTACATTAAAAAGCAACGGAATGAAGGGCACGCAGACACATGCTATTGCAAAGCAGCTATAAGCGGTTCAGAACTAACTGAAAGCAGCTAGAATCGGTTCAAAGAACTTTCCAGTGCTGTGTCGCGTATTTGTTGCGTTTCAAAGTATCAGTCCTTATATATTATTTTCAGTTTTTTAAATATTTATTATAAAGACACACAATCAATTAAATATAAATTAAAAATTACTATTTTGTGGGTAGGCACACCCACCGATTTCGGGGTTCCGTTATCCTCCAAATTTTTTTAGACTGACTTGAATTCCCCATCGGTTAGGGAAGGTTCACACATATTTCCCCTTAGGGATTACTGAGAAGCAAACTACCTCATGCTGTACGAATATTTTATACTTCAACGATCAAGTAATCTTTATTGTATAGAATACGTAGTTAAATCGTATAATTCAATAATTTTACATGCTTTAATTGACTTGTCTAGTTATTTCATGAAATACCTAGTTATTCTATGAAATAATGAATTTCATACTCTAACGGTAACCTATACACATGCAATAAAAATTGAAATAAAATTGTCTTCATTGATGAATGTCAAATCAAATTTTTTTCTATTTGATACAAATCCCTTCCAAATATTTATGAATAATTATAGTTTGATATACACATGCATATTGTGCAAGAATGACCCTAGGGCAGTTAAGGTTCAAAATGGCAAACGCGAATGAACTTTTCTGTTTATTGAATCCAAACTTTAACCTTATTGATAACTTGATGTGTTGTGAGAGTAAAAAGAAAGGGTTACTTCCAATAGATATTGATCAAATTTTTTGAAACAGAGGTTAGAACATAGACTTTTCGCCAGAGCTTTTTAGATTTGTTTTTGTAAATTATATAGGTTTTTTTTGAGATTCGTGATGTTTAAACTAATTAGATATGAAGTTAAATAATTTTCTTAGTGAAAAGATTTACTAAATGATATTGAATTTCTATAGAAGAGCTTTCTCAAATTATTAATAATTAGAAAAAATATATACTTATTTGGTTAATATATAATACTAGCTGGTATACCCGTTCTTCGCACGGATGAACTGAAAAATTAAACAACACAGATTGAAGGATAAAAAAGTTTTTAATGAGTTAATTTTACGTGAATTGCAAATTAAACAAGAAAGCTTTTTGCATATCTCAGCTGAACAAAAAAAAGAAAGAAAAGAAAAACTCCTTTGTTAAATTTTAAGTCTGTTGATCTAATAGCTGATAAAAAGGATTTTTTATTATTTATAACTCCCCGTAACACTCTTGAGGGTCAATTTTTGAAAATACCCCCTAAGCTGATTTCTGCTCAGCAAAAGTAACACATTGTTAAAAGTTTTGTGTAATGAACGCTTTTAAAATAGTGTAAATAATTTATATCTGAAAGTGTAATACATTAATATTACTTTCTGTTGTATTTATTTTATGTTAAAATTGTAATATTCGCAAGCAATGCCGTTTCTTAAATTATAATGGCGATTCAATGAAAAACATAGCGAAATGTTAACAATAGAGTCAAGTTGGCAAATGTCTAGCTACAATCATAGCTCGAGCTTTATTAGAGCTTTGTAAGACCCGCCGTGTAGGGGAGCGATGCACGTTAATACTTTATATACCGCATTATGATTTACTGCAGTTTTTTTCAAACAATATGTTTTGGATCACTACATTGAAAATTGAGGGATATACATAAAGAAACTACTCCACTTTGGAAATTTAATCCGTTAGAGCTAATAAATTAATTAAAGATATTCCACTGTAAAATTAATTATATACACCGTTCACTTAAAATAAATAGTCAAATCGTTTTCTAAGGTCCTCATTAACATACAAAAACATAAGACACTTAAATTTTGACATTAACTATTTTTTCGGGACAAAAATAATAATCTTTGCAATCCGCTGTAAACGCAATATCTGCTACAAAACTATTCGCCTTCCCTGCTAAAATACTCATCATAGAACCTGTGCTGCCATATATCTTGGAAGAGTGGATTTCAAAGAATATTCCTGCTAAGTATTGGTAGAATATTCCTTCTAAGTTGGTGTGGTGTGGTAGTTAGGAGAAGGGGGTGCCAGCTCAAATGTCGTCTACGTCACTTGACCATGGTTCAAAATTACGTGGTCCGTTGTCAAAAGCCCTCGTGTAGCTGAACAGTGCGACATTAATATTCACTCACTCCAAAAAATACAGTACAGTAGTTTAAATTATTTTTATACTTAAAAATGCAATATCTGCCTATTCAATTAAAATTATAACGTTATAATTAACTACTAACCACAAACAAATTTTGAAAATTTGTCCAAATGATGTAGTGTGAAAGAGAAAGTTTATTTACTTAAGTACCAGAACTGATAAAAGCTTTTATTTTGAAAAAAGATCAATTTCTTACTACCAAATGTGCATAATAAAATCACTGAAAAAAACCCCATTCAAATAAAGAGAGATTTATATAACAACCTCTCCCTTCAAAACTTAGTTTTATTCTGAAATTAAAAAAAAAATAATTAGGGATTATGCTGATCACAGGAATTAATTAGAAGCGAGTGCCTTGCGTATCCAAAACAAAAAGGGTTTCTTCACAAATAAAAGATAAATATATGCTTTTTTGCAGCGCACGCCAGAATTGCTTGCAGATGGCAGAATTTTTTCCTACTTACTTGACAAATATCGATATATTTTGGACACTTCACACAATATCTATAAATTATAGCCTATGTGTTATTCTGATGTATAAGCTATATTACTGTAAAGTTTCATTAAAATCCATTCAATTGTTTTTGCGTGAAAGACGACCAAACATTTTCACAAACTTTCTCATTTATAATATATATCTAGATAAGTATCGTAACAATTAAAGAAACTCCCAAAAGAAATTTGCCATTTTGTCGCTTTCTCTCTTTCATTTCATAATTTAACGTTTATTCGTAAAGTACAGACCAAGTGATATCTGATTTTTTTTTTTTGATGAATTCTTGAAAATCAAAGGTTTTTCTTAACTTGACAATATTTATTGCTGAAAGTTATGAAGCTTCCTAGACCAAAATGATCTTTTTAGTCCGGAGAGGCTGTTACTGGCTTATCCAGATACCACCGCTATATACTCCTCCACCAGTGAGTCGGTGGATAGGCGAACGAACGATACAGTTGTTATGGCGAGCGTGTGAGTTGTTGCTGTTGCGTCATGTGGATTTGACGGCTTGATTGGTAAGCGGGTAGATGGCGTCACGATAGCTGCGTGAAGATTGCGTTTTTTTAAAGTTCAACCAGGGTCACCGATGAGGATTGAACTTGTGACCTTCGGATCCATAAGCTCGTAACTTACCACTGGATCAAAATAATCACTTTAGTCCGAAGGCTGTTATTGGCTTATACAGATACCACCGCCACAAACATGACATCTATTGATCAAAATATTAAATCCCTCACATTTTGGATTTTTATTTATACTATAATAAACTCTTTATCAAACACACACACACACACACACACACACACACACACACACACACACACACACACACACACACACACACACAAATTAGTTTTACGCATTTTTATCGAGTTATAGGGTAGTTTCGATTTCTTTTCAACTATGACCCCAAGCCTTTTGTTTACATTCTACTATCATACAAAAAAGTTGCTATGTACTTTGAAAATTTTTTTTTCTTTTGACAAAGTCCCATTTATTTTTATTGTAAACATTAATTTATCAAGCGCAGGATGGCAGTAAAGTGTATTTGCTGAGAATTTCAGACTAAAATCAGTATTGTTTGTTTAAAATTATAGTCAGACTTATACTAGTGCATTTTTGTTTCAAATTTATTTAAGTATTTTCTTTGAATTTACAAAATAAAAAAATTCTTTTCAGAACGAAAGATCGTTTTATATTTTAATGGTTGATAAAAATAATAAGCACGAATTTTATATATAACAGCAAAATATATTGAAAAACTAAAGGTCATCAGCCGAAAAAAAAATATGTTATCTGAAAAAATAATTGAACTTTCTTGGGCAAAGAGAGAATAGCCCGGTGGGCCAAATACGGCCCGCAGGTTGAGTATCGCTGAGTTAGATTATCCAAATAAGAAATTAAGGTGAAGAATGTGGGTAATAAAAGCGTCAACAAACAATCTGACCCTTTTCTATTATTTTTATCCTACTACATGTGCCTAGTGTTAGAAATACATCAAAAGGGTGGGCGTCATTGCACGGAATAAGATAAACAATAGTGCTTCGTATTTCGAACCTTCCATACAAAATCATTGTTTTTGTGACCTGTTGAAAATTAAATATGAAATATAGATGGCGCTGCCGGTAAACTGAGAGTTATACTTTGTTTGGCTTGTAAATTCAAAGTTGTGTAATGTTCTTTGCTGTGTAAATGTCTTCTATGTTTGTCGTCCATTGAAGAAAAATACTAAAGGAATGGACTAATTATTGGATTAAGATAAAAATATCATGGAATATAATCGCTTAACTGACCCATGGGAATAAGGAATTAGGAAACACAACACTCACTTTTTTGGATTGTGTCCTCCTCTCTCGCTTTTCTTAATGAAAAAATCATACCTAAAAAAGTACAGTATTTTTTGCAAGTTATAAAAGTTGCAACTTTTATCATGGCAACAATGGCACTTTCCGGCATTGTCATTGTTTTGCGGAACACTCGCCATGTCTTCGACTCGTCTCTATTTCGTGGAGCAATCGTCGCTTGTGTGAACAATCACTGAATCATGTCTTGGTAACTCACAATAAGAATCGTATTATTCTAAAATATTTCTAATAAAAGTGATTTGTATTAAAATGTGCTGTAAAATTTATAGTAAAAATTATTAGGATTATTGAATGAATAGAAGAAAAAAATTACGCTTATATATATATATATATATATATATATATATATATATATATATATATATATATATATATATAAGCATACATGCAAGTAGTTTTTGTTTAGTTTTTTATCCTTACAACATGAGATTTGATTAGAACCTCTCTTTGTTTAAGTTAAAAAAAGTTATTAAAAGTACCGATTCCATTTTGTGGCTTAAATATATACCAAATAAGTAATATAAATAAAAATGTTTAACGTCAATTCCCACTCTGTTAGTTACTGCTGGCTGGGTGGTGTAGTCGGTTTGTCGCTGGCCTTCTGTACCCAAGATTGCGGGTTCGTTCCTGATGAAGAAAATTGACATCGGCCATGTCGTATGATTATACGGCATGAAAAAGATCCCTTGAATGTCCGTTTGGCTTGCATGCTCTCGGCAAAATTAAATTCCTAAGTACATCGGCAAGAGCTCAGGTGCCTCCCTCTGGGGAAGAAACTGTGCGTCAAAATCACTTGCGGTAATTTTTCCTGCCTAAATGGTGCCGCACTAAAAAGTGATACCAGAGCTCTTGGGGAATGTACTAGGTGTGCTAAGGTAAAAATACCAATGCGCAGCCCCCATTACAGAAAAGGAAAAACGAAAAACTCTGTTGGAAAAACGCACTGGCGGCATCTGTTGCAGTTAATTGTAACTACAATGTGGAAATAACGTAGAATAAATTTTTTAAAAAAAATAGAATTTGATTAATGAAATATTTGAAAAAAAGTTTATTAACATATCACAAGGTCATCCACTTCAAGTTTAAAATAAAATATTTGGATTTGATTGGATGAATACAAAGTATTTAAAATTTGAACAACATAAATATATAGAGAGAGTGTGAGCTAATAGTAGGAATTGAAAAAGTGGTAGCATTAAGGTTCCTATTCTCAAATTTCATAACCGAAGTAATTTTATAATAACTATCTATACAAGCTGCAAATTTTGTAATAATGCACTGTTTTTTAAGAGTAGGTCAGAATAATCCTAATACTATACCAAACATACACAAAAAATTTCAGTTAACAATTTTCGTAACTTTTATAGAGCAAACCCGGTCACAAATTTTTTGAAAAAATACGCATTTTGTGTGAAATACGTTTTACAATCGGCAATTACATGCTGGAAACGGCTTCCACTTTTAATAAAACTATTTTAACTTTCGTACTAGTAAGGGAAGATAAAAAAAATCGCATTCTTATAAACTTATTAAATTGACCTAGAAATTATCAACGTAAAATATATTTGCCAATTTTCGACGAAATTTGCAGTTTTAAGGTAATCGCACATAATGAATAAAAAAAAAATATTATATTTAAAATATTTAACTCTTATGGAATTATTTTATAACAGCAAAAATTTAAAGAAACCGAATTAATGCTTTTTACGTTAGATGATATTAGAAATTGCAACTTGTTAGATTGTGAATGAACCGAATACGATAAGTATTAAGCAACAACAAAGGCAGTTGTACTATTTGTCAGTTAAAAATTAATTCTACTACTCAAAATTTAAGATGTGGGGATTAAAAGAGTATGGTATATATAAAAATGTTTTTCATGATGATGCAATAAATTTATTTATTTATTTCACACGCTAGAACAATAATTAAAAGGCAATAAGTTCAGTTCAATATTAAGGTTACAGATTTTATGACGATGGTGAGGCTTTCCGTGAACGCGTGCGAAAATAGATGAATTGCAAATGAACTACATATTAATGTAAATTACATTTTTACAATTTGAGCAATGAGTATGAACAGTTGCATAATTTGCACAAAGGGAGCTGGGTGGACAGGGGGTACCCCCAAGTATAATTATAATAATGATTATGCTACATTTGTGTTGTAATACTATACTGTTCGAATTAATTGGGACAAACGGTAGGAAAACGATTTTTCTTAAACCTTATCTTTTAATCATTACATACCTTAAGTAGATAGAAAAACCTCTATATTTATACGAAATATGTCCTGTTTCTGCAGAAATGACCACTTCAACAATTTTTGGTATTGACTTCACTAGTACAGCGCACATGCTCTTAACTTGACCATCGTGGAACAACGCTTGCATAGCACTTTTTATCATTTGTTCTATTAATTCATCTAAGTTAAGCGATTCTTGAGAACATGCCGTAAATTCTCAATAGGATTTAGGTCTGGGGAATTACCAGGCCAATTAAGCACTTTTATTTTATTGTCCCGCATAAAATTCCCAAAATTTAATTTGGGCAAAAAGGCCAAGTCATGTTGAAATGTTCCCTCAAATGTTTCTATGAATGCAAAAATTCTACTGCGTAGTATTTATATGTATTTGACAGAATTCATCATGGCTTTAAGAGGAACTAAGACTCTAGTGTCATTTGTTGAGAAAAAAACATCCAAAACATTTGTTTAGAAGGGTGTTTTACAGTCTGTTGGGTATGATCTCTCTCTCTAGTAGCAGAGTTTCATCTTCTCTTAGTCTAACTACACCTATTTTGCATCTTGCACTAATAAATGTGTTTCATCATCAAAAATCACCTCCTTCTAGTCGTTAACAGCCTAGGATCGGTATTTTTTGGCCCATGCTGAATGTTTTTTAACATTTTTCTTAACTGGAAATTACTTTTCCCTAGGTCTTGTTGCCTTATGGATAACTTCCAGGACCTTTTTCCGTATAGCTGAGGGGCTCACTTCAACCGTAAAATCCAATAAACCCTTCGAAGGTCTTTGCTTATCTTTCTTGGACTTATTTTGCTATTTCTTATTAGAATTTTCTCAGTTCTTGGAAATAGTTTTCAGTTTGAGCCCACATTTTCCTTTTCTTTTTGGAGACGATTTTCCGGAATCTTGAAGTGTTCTTAAAATTCTTGAAACACTTGAGTTGCCCACATCAACTACCGTAGATATATCTCACTGTCATAGAAGTTTACTCACTAAGAGTGATTATTTTAGAGAAATATTCCTTAGAGAAATATCCATCTCAAAGCAAGTAAAAGTAATACGTGTTGTGACGGGCTCACGCGTCTTTTCTTTAACATGACCTCTGGGTTCTTTGGGGGCCAAGATTAATGGCAACTCTTTTCCAACCAAAACCCAAGAAGCGAAATGTGAAAAAGAAATGCAAATAAGATAGCCTTTAAATAACAGAAGTTTCAGTAAGTGAAATGGCAATTTGGGAATGTTATGTGTGAAAGAGATACAAGCGTGAATTGAGCCAATTGTGAAGTTACCTGGAAGATAAGCCATTAAGTCAAGGTGCATACCATTGCACGCGCCCAGACGTTTCTTCATAAGATTGAATCTAAATTTGGATTAAGGTAGGATTGATTATTTGATATTAGGACTTGTAATATTATTAGAAGTGAGAGTAGGCGGATTAAATAATTATAGTGGTCTAAGTTACGCGATTCGGTTTAACTATTACTGTGTGTTTGTTCATTATAGATTCTCGCTTAAATAATATTATCTTAATTGTTAGACATTTAAGTTCCATCTTAATAAAGTCATATTAAGAATTAAAAAGGTTTATTCCTTTTGCAAACCCTACATCTCTAGCTCACGCTGACAATCAAAGATACGGTCACCTAAGGTATCACAGTGTTACAAGAAATGCAAAATTATAACCATCAGCTACCACACTGAAAGGCTCACATCTGGGCAATTGATTCATCAAAACCAATCAAATGAGTAAATTATAGTCAAGGTCGATCAATCACATAACTTCTAGGCAGATATAACCGATTTGAGGTGGTGAGAGACATGGCTGATAATCAACCAACTAAGACAAGAAAATGATGCGTGTCCCAATTAATTCGAACAGTATAGTACAATAATGAAATGTTATCATATAGGTGAATCTTTTGAACTTCCGTATGTATACCTTGTTGTTATTGATTAAATTTTTTTACATATTTAGTTTATTTTTAAATTTCAAGACTATTTACTATGCTTTTTTAAAATTAAGGTGACTGCCTACCTTAGAGCCCAATTTTTTTTTATAAAAACAAATTGAGTGTTTATAGGAAGAAAAATAAAATAAAATGTGAATACATAAATATTTTTAAATAAATATTATACTTTTAGAAAAATTGATTGTTTTCAAGGAAATTTTACCAAATTTTTACTGAAACACTGTATAAACACTGTATAAAAACTTCTAATACAATTATCACAATTTTCTTCATACACAACATACATATTATTGTGCTCTTCAAAATGAACCAAAATCTAAGAGAAATATTAAAATACAAAAAAATTACAGACAATTATACATAATAATATGAAAATTTTGATATTTTTAAAGTTTTTTCTTTATAAAAACTACTCTAAATGAAAAAAATATTTAACCTACAACAAAACTTATGATCCACTTTATGAAAAATAGTAGAATAAACATTCCCACAAAACTTCAAAACGTTATCTGGTTTGGTTCTTAAGATATCATGCATCTGGCAAACAGTTTCTTTCGAAAACATAATTTTGAGAAAAACTCATCTAAAATTTTAACTTACTACCCTTTTGCATAGAGTGATGCTTTTTAAAATCACTATAACTTTTTATTTCTATTTCGCATGAAGGAAAAAGGAAAACTGTTTTGGAAAGAAAAATGTTCAAACTATAAGATTTTGAAATAAAACAATGTAGAGAGACGAAAAACGACATTTTCAAGGCAGGCAGTCACCTTAAATCATCTTAGAAAAATCACGAAAACTTAGTCCTGCTTTACTATTGGGAGCAACTACTAATAACGACATTAGTACTTCAAAACCATGAATAAATATGACAAGGAAGGATTTTGAGAATGCAATTCATTCCTAGTAGAAAGAGTGAGCCGATTCCCAATTAGTTCCTTTTAATATGAATTCCTTAAGTATGTTATCACAATCACAATTATATCCTATGTCTTGTTATTACTGTAGCTACTCCACCGTTCTATTTTTTTGTTGTGTAATTTTAATTATCATATATACTGTAATGAATATGTATATGTGGGATTTTCCACGGAGACCACTCTCTAGAGGGAACTGGCAACGCATCCTCCAACGAACTAACAAGAGGAGAGATATAGTTAGCGAGTGAGGCCACCGTTGCTTAAGCAGATTGAGCAATCGGGAACTGACCGTGTAGAGACCAGCTGTTTAATACTAGAAAGGGAGAGATGCGTAGGTCACTCACATCACCTGAACTTCATAAATTATTGAAAGCTATGTAAAGAACAGTGTTGCGATTGTGA
Source organism: Trichonephila inaurata madagascariensis (assembly GCA_019973955.1). Lineage (NCBI taxonomy): Eukaryota > Metazoa > Arthropoda > Arachnida > Araneae > Nephilidae > Trichonephila > Trichonephila inaurata. Next base: position 52,913 of record BMAV01022182.1, on the reverse strand, counting down.
ACTATTGTGCTAGAACTGAACTAGAAATTTAACTCTGTTGTATCATTGCTGAGTGCGAGAAGTAATTCTCTAAATGTTATTCATTATTTATCTATGTGTTGGTATAATAGTGTGTAGTTCTGTAACAAATGTCCACCAGGAAACGTTAGTTTTAGTAAGAACCAAGGCCATCATTTAAATACCCCTAGAACTGTGCCACAACCCCTCACATAGTGTTTTATTTAACTGCATATATATATATATATATATGTGTGTGTGTGTGTGTGTGTGCATAGTTAAACTAGGAACTATTTACTAAACCAGTTTTCTGTAACTATGAAAAAGTACAAAAAATGCAAAACGTGTATAATCTTAGGTTTAGAATATTCTCCTTTGCTATTTGGGATCTCTTATCATCTTCCTGGTGATAAATGATTCCTACGTCACTAAAAGTTCTGATATTTGGTGTGTAAAATGTCCTGTAGGTCAATTTTCCCGCCGTCAAAGCAAAATTTTTTCAGCTGAAAGAGTTGATCAGTGCTGAATTGTATAATATTCAGTAGGTATCATGCCACCAGAATATGGAGGATGAGATAAAATTTTTACAAATAAACCTCTTTACAGGACAGCAGCATGGGCTTTCACATTATCGTGATGAAGTGCAACATCATGCCGATTGACAATAAGGGGCCAGGAATACTAAAATAATAATATTATTTTTCTTCAAGTTTACTGAGAAATATCATGTGTTAAAAGAAGCTTCATTCTAGCAATTTTATGCATATTACTTCAATAATCGCTCGTTTAATGCTAAGTACAGCCAAAAATTGCCCTTAGACCCTTCATTTCTATAAAGACATAGATAAAAAGAGGAGCTTTCCTCATTTTGAAAGAATGCTATTAATCGAATTTAAATGCCATCGGTTTTTCAATACATTTAGCTGTACCTGTTAAACATAAAAGCTCTTGTAATCAGGTTTTCTATCTGTACAAAAAGTGGTTGCCACTAAAAAAAAAGTCTTATTGATAAGAATATCTAAACCGAAACAGTTTAAAATGGGAAGGGCCCGTTAGGAATGAAGTTATCAAGGCGTCAAAAAGCATCCAAGAATTTTTAGACTATCACACACCAAATGAGTTACGACAGATAGAGAACTTAAAACGAGAAAAATGTAAAGCTAAAAAAATGATTATCAGAAAATATTATGTTCTAGATCAGTACCTTTCAAACTTTTGTTACAATGGATGGATTTCCAGGAGGCAATTTTTCTACAAAAAGGAATGGACTAAATACAAAGAAGGCCTGCGAGTTTTAGTAGTGATACTAATGAGGACTCAAATACTAAGTTAAAAGATAACAATTTGACGAGTTTTTGCATGCAGGCTCTTAAATAATACCGTTATAATTTGTTCCGATTCTTCCAACATCCCTCGACTTCTCTAGCGCCTATTATTTAGTTTCCCTATTTTATCATTACATTCCAATATATAATGAAATAAATATGTTGTTAAAATCCAGTAACTTGAAAGTTACTAGTAGGTTGCATGCATGTTAAGTAACACTTCTTTTACACATAAATTGTCTTTTTACGTAAGTTTGATTAGTATCTGGCAACGTTCGAAGCCCTGATTTTGAAAGAGAATATTTTGTTCGATATTTAAGGTCACTTAAATTAAATTATGCATATAAAATTGTTTTAAGAATATTATTACAAATTATTAATTATTACAAATTATTTAATTTTTTGGCAGAAATTTAGGAAAGAATGACAAATTTTCAAAAGTTCTGTCATCATGAAAAAGGCTTTTATAATAATATTTTAAGTATATATAGCTGAGACTTCTGTACGGAACCTGAACTTGAATTTTCGAAATATATAATTTAAAACAAGGGTTAATATTTTAATATAATAGAGTAGAGAAAATTTTTACAAGAACGATCGTTACCATTTTATTTTATAGTAATTCTGAAAATGTGAAATTTGAGATGTAACATAACGTCCTCTTTCAAGATGTGCTCACAGTGTTTGCAAATTCGTGTGCGAGACATTGGTATTGTCCACATAAGTCGATGCAACCACAATCGCATGGAAATTACGGTTTTTCATCGAAATATCCTTTGTCATAACACAGGATGCTCCGTTGTAATGAGCTGGAGCTTTAGATAGTCAGTCATTGTCCGCCAAAAACTAATCGCTAACATATTCTGCCGTAAAATGTGTCGCTTTTTAACACGCTTTTACAAATTTCACTTGTATGTAACGGAATCTTTGAACTCGAATTTTACCCACTTTACAAGGTCAGATTAGTACGAAATTTTGCACACTTGTTAAGGACTGATGACAATACAACAATTTCATAATTTTGTTCCGTTGTCCTGAACAGGATAATCAGGAGATAGGATAATCCAGATTTGGCGACTAATTCATTATGCTATTTCCAGACTTGGCAACTAATTCCATGTACCATAGCCAAATTTGGCAGCTTATTCTATATACCAAAGCCAGATTTAGCGACTAATTCCAGATCCCTATTTCCAGATTTGGCGACTGAAAGATTAAGAGTAACCCTAAAAGCAAAAAACGTCAGAAATTGCTTTCAGATAAAACAATTGCCCATTTTCTGAAAATGGAAATAAAAAAAAAAATATGACTCATGCATGTGGAAAAAAAATAATTTGTTCAAACTCAAGGATGGGCAAACTTTTTCGGTCGGGGGCCAAAAGTTAAAAAAAAAAGTGTATAAATAGATGATAGTTAAAAAAAAATTAAAAATGCATGCTTACTGTAGACCGAAATAAAAAAATGAAAAATAATTTATAGTTTAAAACCAAAAAGAACGTTTTTGGTTAATTAAACAAAAAAGTAAAATGGATTGGGGAAAAGCGGGGGGTGTTTTTCTACATTTTACACAAACTCAGCATTTCGGAATAGAACTAGTAGTAATTTATTACAATTGATATAGAGCACCCCACGCTTTTACCTCAATGACATTAATTTTCTGGTTATATAATCATTTTATTCTAATATTAAGAATTATTTTTTTACTTTTTAGTTCGATTAATCATAAAGGCGTGTTCTTATTTTTTTTAAAACTATAATTTTTTCCCTCTCTGTTTCTATAAGCTATGATTGTTAGGAAGGTTATTTATGTTTGATATATATATATATATATATATGTTACCGTTAAAGTGTGAAATGCGTTATTTTAAAACAGGTATTTATGATAAAAATTTGAAAGTCGTTAAAGTATATAAAATTATTGAATTCTACGATTTAACTAAGTATTCTATAGAATAAGTTATTTATCGAAAGTATAAAAAACGGCACTCAAAAGCTTTTTTAAACCCGGTTCTAGCTACTTTAGGAAGAATTTTCGTTGAACAAGATGGCCGAATAAAAACAGTACCTGATATCAGTTCGTATATGTCAGCAAAATTTAAATTTTCCCATTGAAGAAGTTCCAAATATTGAGATCTGTTTCAACAACTCAAAGTTGCAGTAGTACTGGACAAAGATTTAAAAAGTACTCATGTAAAAAAAATTTGTTCTCGAAAAAAATGTGCTTGCTTCAAAAATAATAAGCAGTGCAGTCAGAAGTGTCGTCAAAGCAGTCTTTGCTCTAATAAATATAATGAAAAGTAAAATAAAGCGATCTCATAAAATTTAAATTAATTACATTTTTGTTTAAAAAAGGTTTTGGGAAAATTTTTTATGAAACTATTTTTTTTTTCCCGGTTTTATTTTTGTTGATAATATTTAAATATAATCAATTTTTGCAACGTATTCTTTCCTCCCTTTCTACTTAACTAATTTTAGCACTATGAGCAGTAATAAATTATATAATATTTTTCCTTTATTATTTATCAATTATTCATCCACAAAATGATAAAATGTATTTTTCAAAAGATTTTAGCTTTTTATCAGCAATTAATTTATAAAATATCTTTGAAATCATTCATTTTTCACTTTAACGGTCTATACTTAGCTATTTCATAGAATAACTAGGTAAAGTATGAAATTGTTCATCTATTATACACTTTTTTTTTGACTGAGTTGTCTAGTTATTTCATGAAATACCTAGTTATTCTATACAATAACTGAATTATACACTGTAACGGTAACATATATATATAAGTAGATTTTTTTCTTGCTTATTAAATATTATGTTTATATTGTTGTCGTGGCATACTTGAGGAGACTTGGTACTTGTTATTTTTTATCATTTCTTGATCCAAACATTTCAACAGGACACATAAAACCGAATATCTAAAACACGATAGCAAAAGGGCGAGAGCAAGGAGCGACATTTCACAAGACGAAGACAAAAACAAAAGAACCTTCGCTTTTATGCCAATTGTGGATCCCTTTTCTCGGAGCAAATTTGGGTTAAAAGGGGGGAAGTATTCTGATGCAATGTTACTATTCGATTACGATTAAGATTAACGCGTTAGAACCAAAGAATAAAAAGTTATTTAAAAAAGATTTTTTAAAAGGGTACTAGAGGGACTTATTACAAATATATATATATATGTGTGTGTTTTGTGTTTTGAAGGTTATTTGTTTTTGATTATTATATTCCTTTATTATATTTTTATTTACATTATTGCTAATTTGCTTACGTTTTCATTATTTTTATTAACAAGAACTTTGTTAATTTTTATTGAGTTCCTTATTAGTTTTCTGCTCAGAATATTTTTAGTTCAAGAATATATTGATGAAACAAACCCTTTTATATAAGCTTCACTTGTATGTAACGGAATCTTTAAACTCAATTTTTACCCACTTTAAAAGGTCAGATTAATTCAAAATCTTGCACTCTTGTCCAGAACAGATGACAATACAATAATTTAATAATTTTGTTCCATTTGTAGTGATCACACACACAGAATCATCTGGATAAACGACTTCCCATTTTCAGATCCCATCCAGCAACTGGCAACTAATTTCGGATTCCATTTCCAGATTTGGCGATTAATTTCATATTTGGAGACTAAAACATTAAGTTAGAACTTAGTTCGATTAACTATGAAAGGGTGTTTTTTAGTTTTTTTTAAACTATTACTTATTTCACACACACACATGTAAACCTGCATCTCGTTTTACATGTTATCAGTTTGGATGAAATTTCGAGGAACTTATTTATCGTGCAAATAAAGGGATATTGTGTGTGTGTTTGTGAAGGGGCTTATTTCGTATTAGAGAAAAAAAAAAAGCATTTGTTAATCGTCGAATCGGAGCGCAATTTGAATTATTTTTATTTTAACATTTAACCAATGAGATTCGAAAAAAAAAAAACATTCGAATTTAAATTTAAAAAATAATACTTGTCTTTTTTGTTAGAAAAATTTTTTTTCCCCCAAATTTTAAAACGGTTTCTCGGGGGAAAAAAAACCCCCAAAGTTTCCGCACGGTACCAAAACCCATTCTGTTTTACCGTAAAATTTATTTTTCTTATTGCTAGCAAAGTTTTTTTTTTCAAAAATACATCTGAAAGTAGATGATGAACCAGTCGTCTCCTATAAAAAACGTTTTTCCCAAAATTTTTTTCTCCATATAAAATATTTATTTTCAACAGCGTCTCCCTCTTCTAAATCTAATCGATTTCATGAAAAAGAAAATACCTTTTTTATTTTCACAGTTCCCCCCTCATCTAACCGGAAGAGTTTCCTAACCGAAAATATGTTGGATTATATCTAAAATGGCTTAAATATATCACATTTCTTCATCATAACTACAATAATACACCATATCATAAGAAGTTTTAAAAAACATTTTCGATTAGAACTGTAACGTTTTTCACGCGGGATAACATACCCGAAGGGGGTAAAAATATATATTTAAATTCGCCTACAAGCTAAACCCCCTCAAAGGATATGACCTTAAATTCAGCTAGTTATACAAAAAAACTATCCATTTTCCAAAAAAGGCAGAAGGAGCGTTAAAAAAGTTAGACGATGGGTATGAATACCCTACGCGAAAGTGCCAGGTTAAACGTCAAAGTTAATGAACCACCCCACAAAGTTAGTTTTTTATATCGTGTTTTATTAAACAAATTTGGGATGTTCCCCAAAATTAGAAATGATGACAATCTTAACAATTTGTCTTTCGAACATTTTTTAATTCCTAATCTTTAAAACTGAAAAATGAAGATTTCCATTTGTCAAAATAGTTCCCGTGTTGAAAAACCCCTAAATACCAAAGGAGAAAGGGGTTTCCTCCCCTTTAGGGGCCCCAACTTGAGCAAGCCTTTGTGGCTCCCAGGCGGAATGGAACGAAGCAAACTTTTATCATTCTATCCACGGCGGACAAGTGGAAAAGGATATATTTTTTAGGATACCTGTCCCAAATGAGGGACGTACCTCCTCATCAAATTGATATAGAAAGATCTTAATTTAATGTGGGTGGGAAAGGGAAAAAAAAAAGAATGGGCAGAACATAAAACGAAGATAGCGGCGGACGAGTCCGCGCGCCGTATCATCATCGTTGGGATTGGGTACATAGCCCTTTCCCGGACTTAACCTCCTATCCTGGAATAAGTGCTGTGAAAATTACCAATCCCCATTTTAAATATGAAAAGAAAATTTAAAAATTTTAAATAAAAATATAAAACAAAAGCTTTTTTTAAGAGCTAAAAAATTAAAATATTACTGAGTTTTTGGGGGGGAGCAAGGCCGTCCAATCAGGGCGCACAAGAGACCAAAGGATCAAAAAAAAGTAAGGGGAGAAAATGAAGTTCGAAATTTTATTCTTGAGGGGAGATTCTATTGGCCGAGCCAAGGGTTCGTAATATATAATAGTTTTAAAAAAAATGGGTAGCCAATCAGGGGAAACTTGCGATAAACAGGTTGGAACGCAGGTAAAAAAAGAAAAAGGGGGAAAAATTAAATAAAATCGGGGTTGACCAAGACATCCTTGGCCTTCTGACGGAAAAGGGAAAAAATTTTGGGAATTTTTTTAATTGATGGGTTGTTATGCCCATCTATATCTTTAAAAAATTTAGTAAAAAGTTTGCGGATCGTTTGTCAAAAGTAGGGATTTTTTCATGCTGACCTAAGGGCAACATTTCTCATGTACCAATGAGCATTTAGTTGCCGATAATAACATTTTGGGAACTTTCGAAATTAATGTTGGTTCTTGCTGGTGTCCCCAGACCGGGGAGGCATAAGTTAGGGGTTTTAGGATCAGAGTGTAGATAAGCAGTTTGTTACGTCTACTTAATTTAGACTTTCGACAGATAAGGAAAAATAACTATGCGTTGCATTTTAAATTTGGTCTATTGTAATGTGTTGTCTGAAAGTGAGATTTTATCAAGATTTACACCAAGATACTTGGTACGGAGACAGGGATTTTTTGATTTTGAAGGGTAATTTCAGGGTGGGATCCTTTGGGAAAGAATACTGCCTCTTTTTTTTGCGGTGTTTAAGTGCATCTTTCCAAACGGAAACCATGTCTCAAGGTGAGCTAGGTGTATGTTGATATTGTTCACAAGGTTAAAGGTTTTGTGTCTACTGAGTATTGCTGTATCGTCTGTATCCGCGCGCCGTAGAGAGAAGAGCCCTGCAGATTGTGATTGGCTGGTGAAACCAGTCATCACAGAAAGTGGGCGTGGAAAATTAAATGGGACGTTCGAAACGAGCGTCCCGAGAAAAAGGATGTCTTGGGAGATTTTTCCAAGACTCCACAGAAAAGGGAGAGGGTTTAAATTTGGAATAAATTTAAGATGAACCGACTTGCACAATTGCTCTGGAGCTTGGGGAGCCAAAACAAATGGATACAGGATAGGTCTCGGTATAAGGGCTTATGATTACGCATGAAGTCATTTAACGTGTAAATAACATGAAATAAATAAAAAGAAAATGGAGAGACTCGGCTATCGAAACATAACTTCAATATAAAAACTGAAATTTCAGATAGCCAGGTATGAAATATAATTAAAGGAGAAATGAGGTAGAAAGTACCGTGCCTCCATCTGGTGGCCGGAAAGGAAAGCTGAAGCGAGAGCAACCGCAAAATTGAACTCGAGAGGTCACCCTCCCGAATTCCGACCGCGGCTACGTCGCTTCGGAAAAGAACTTAAGTCCGCGACTCTCGGCACGGGGCTGATAAATTATATGATTAAAATGAGAGTTAAGCTTTAAAATTAAAAGTTAAAAGATTTACGATAAAGTTTAGAAATAAACAAGTTGCAAATTCCCAGTGCATTTTGATTAGATTAAACCCTCAGCCTTTTGGCTTGGGGGAAATTTACAAAATGCTGGTTGAGAAACGCCCTGGGCTTTCTGGAGGAAGGCACGCGGATCGTATGAGCTGATTTCGAATTAATTCGTTGGGAATGTTTGGGAGTTTATTGAAAAAGTTGAATGAAATATTTTTGATATAAGGTAATAATGGTTTTATTTTAAGATCACGGTAAATGACTTCATTGCGTACGAACCAGGGAGCATTTACTATTTGTCTCAAAAATGAGTTAGTAAGCGTGTGCAATTTCTTAAATGACACAAAGCCAAAAGCGGACCCCCAAACTGGGGACCCGTAGCACATGACGGGTCGAATGATGGAGTTGAAGAGCAAAACCTTGTGCCGGATCGCTAGTTTACTTTTTCGAGATATGAGCTTTTTGAGCATAAAGTGAACAGAGTTCGCTTTTTTGCGAGCCTGTTCAATGTGGTGGGCGGAGGTTAATTTAGCGTCTAAAAATAACCCTAGGTATTTGACAACATTTACCCAGGGGACGGGTTGGCCGAAAATAGTAACTGGGGTAAGCCCAGTTGGGAGTTGATTCCTTCTCGTGAACATGAGGCAGGCGCTTTTGGAAGCATTAACTTTAATTTTCCAGTATGTGAGCCAGAGCTCTAGCAAGGAACTATCCACGGCGGAGTGTACACATTGCGTAGGACTCTGTTCCCACCCCCTTATCAATTTCTTCATGCTATAGATGAGGGAAGATTTTTTTTCCCCTTGACCCAGACAGAGCTAAGAAGTTTTGCTTCCTGAAAGAATGGGCGGATCACATTTGTTGACAATCGAAAGAGGGTTTTGTTCTTGTGTTTGTTATGTGCTAACTTCTGGTATTCTAATTTAATTTATTCGGTTGTTTTTACCGATACACACACATAAAAGTTTGTTTATGCTCATGCAATGATATTTTTGAGAGGAATTCTTTATTATTATTATTAGAAGATACTTAATTTTCATTTCAAGAACGGGAGTTTCATAACAAGTAATTTGAGCAAAAATAAATAAATAAAAGGAATGAAAGCATTATTTACAAACAGATAAATGTGAACTACTTAAACTTTTTCGCTTTGCCTGGCAATCGTCGTACATCTGTCTGTAAGTATTTTTTATTTGCTTATGTTATTTCTTATAGACATTTTTTTCTCTTGATGATATTCTGTATAACAATATAAAAGTAAGTTTATTTTCGAAATATCATTTTTTTTTTATGATTATAATCAGTTTACCAAGATTACTATTAACTGTGAGTTGATATGATTCATGATTTAGTTCTCAGTAAATGTATTTGTTATACATTTAATTATATAAGGGCAAATTTAATCATTCATGATGAAATACTAAAATTTTGCAATTTGTAACTAGTATTATAAAATGGCAATATTTAGCTGCCGTATATTACTATAAAGTAACGATGAAAATAAAATGAAAAAAAAAAAAAATTGGTGCATATAATTTGCAAACAATTTGAATTTATTTAAAACAAGTAATATGAAAATAAATAAATAAAGTCAATTCCTACTTAGGTTGTGACATAGCCATCCTGCGATAGCTATGACGTGTTGGATCCGCGTAAGCTAGAGGTGTGGGATTATCTATAGGATGAGACATTTTATAATTCTTAATACAACTTTTTTATTAAGAATAACTTAAATTACTTATATCTAATGAACAACTTTCTTTAAGTGAGAATAAGCCACCAATTAGACTGAATATTTAAGTCAGATCGCACAACTAGATCACTTATATCCTAATTATAGTTAATTACCTGCCTAATCTAGCTTTCTATACAAAATATTACCGTTTATAAAGTAACCCTCCTACCTTGGTTGAAGACTCATCTATTCTGCTACTTGTAGATAGGTGTACTCAGGTACTATTACTCTTCCTTATAAATTTTATTATTGAAGGTGGGCGTTTCCTTCTTCCTTGTGAGTAGGCCGTCTAACACTTGTTCCGAACTGTTCCGCACTAAGCTTTCTCTAAGATTGCCATCTCTCACTAAACCTTCTATCCTTTTAAAGTATATCTTATTTGCATTTTTGCTTTGTTTTTCTTCTTGGTATTGGGTTGGAAAAGTTTTGCCATTAATCGTGGCCTTCAAAGAACGTAGGAGTTATGTTAGAAGAAGAACGCGAGAGATGTCACAAGGTCAACAAAGAAAAATTTTATTTTTTAGTTACTTTTTACTACAATTATTTGTTACAATTAATATAAGTATATATATATACATATGACAGAATCACAATATTAAGTGGCAAAATAGAAAGCGATTTTCATTGCAATTTTCGATTTGCCTTTCTACATAAGATGTTGTACTATTTTTTTTGTTTGGTTCTATTTATTCATTAATTAAATGTAAGTATTCTAATAAAATAGTATAGTAAAAAAGAAATCACATGCTAAGAAATTACGTCATTCCAGGTGGTAATTGAACCCACGACCTTTAATTTAGAAGTCCAACGCGCTATCCATTGCTCTACAGGGACACAACGAGTGTTTTTCCTATTTATAAATGCTGTTGGACCATTATTTTTGTTTGCTACTATTAATTCATTGATTAAAAATTAATGAATTAATATTTGAAAAAGAACTGTATTAACATAAAGTGTCATCCACTACAAGTTTTAAAAAATGTATTTGAACTTAAGTTGATGAATAAAAAAAGCATTTTATAAACGATTGAAAATTTGAACAAGATATATATATAAGGAGAATGTGAACTAATTGCAAGAACTGTAAAAAAGAAAGAGAACAAGTATAGCACCTAACAGTATTTCTAACCTAAACGATTCTTTCTAGATTTGTATTGCTTGCTGACATTCTCAAAGAAAAAATCCACCGGAATTGAGTTTATTTAAATTCAAAACTGTTTCTTGAAAGGAAACATAATGCGTAATAATGCAATTACGCATTAAATACCTCTTAGGTATTTTTTAGTTTGCTGTTTTACATGAATATTTTTACTTCTCTTACCTCGCAATATTCATTTTACTTTGTTTTCCCCTGAATTGTTTTTTCCTTTCGACTAATTAGCACAATTTACTGCACTCTTTCAATCAACTTCCTTTTTTCCCCTTTTATGCAGAAGTGAACAACCAACGGACTGCAAAGATTTTTATGCGGCCCACCAAGACAATCAGAAAATCCGCTTTCAACCGAATTTTTTCCCCATGCGTGATCAAAGATTCCTCTTTTATTTTTCACTATTACGAAAACTAAATACCTGAAAGTGTTTAAGCCTAAATTAAATTTGCTAAGTTATCCTATTACTGCTAATATTAAAAAAAAAATTAGAAAAATATGATATGATGCATTTGTCCTTTAATGTGTACTTGTCTCACAATCCACTTCTCTTCACGTTCATTAAATAACCTTGGACGCCCTGATTTTTGCTTATTTTCAACAACCTGTCAATGATGTTAAAAACAGTAGAAATTTTTCAAAATTTTTCCGAAATAGGGAAGTGATTTCCCCTCTTTCGAATGAATTATTACGAGATTTCGCACACCAACCGAAATATCTTTATTTCTCGCCATTTTTTCTATAAATAATCTTATCTGTTGAAACGTTTATGTTAAAACTTCTAGTCTAAAAAAGAGTGGTGTGAAATTAAATTGTGTTGATGCACTGTATATTTGTTAAATTTCTCATTTCAAAAGTGTCCCAATACTTTTTTGACTCCAGTGTGCCTTTGAATTATATTTGAAAAGCTAGATCAAATTACAATTCTATAATACTGATAAAATTTTCCTTATATACTCTACACCAAATGTTAAAACATTTCTTAATTCATTTTGTTTTTGTTTTAATGTGATAAATATTTTTATAAATGGCTTTATAGTTATGTATGCCAAGTGTCCCAATACTTTTTTGAGTGACTGTATATCGAAAATCCTAATGTTATTGACTAATCCAACTGCAACTCACGCGACCCATAGCTTAAGATTAGTAGTCATTTCCAAACCTTGTTATCGCTGTACCCTTTGATCTGTTGTACCCTGTTGTATCCCCAAAACATCTGTTGTACCCCAAAATACGTTTCCTGTTCTTTTTTCTCTGTGTCTGTGCTCCCAACGTTTTAAAAATGAAAATAACTTATTACATGGTACTAGCTCATAGGTTCTCAACGTGGGTGATAACGACCTCTTGTGGGCGTTTGAGGCTTTCAGGGGCGCAGTAAAAGACTCAGGGAAAATTAAGGGGCGTTGACATGACATGGAGGGCTTCGGCAATAAATTCCAAATATAGTCAAAGCTAAAAAAAAAACGCTGATTCAAAAGTAAACTTTAATACTGGTTACCTTTATGTTGATTGCATGTGCTTAAATCATTTCTATCACATATACGAAAATTCACATATTTTGTAGTTCGGGAAGTGGATGAAAAACGTAAAGATTAAATTACATTTAGATCTACATCAAATTGAATGATGTAGTAAATTTTAATTTCTGTAGTGTACGTGTTGTCTTTGTCTGTGACAGGGGCGCAGTAAAAGACTCAGGGAAAATTAAGGGGCGTTGACATGACATGGAGGGGCTTCGGCAAATTAACCAAATATAGTCTAAAAAAGAAAAAAAAAAAAAAACGCTGATTCAAAAGTAAACTTTAATACTGGTTACCTTATGTTGATTGCATGTGCTTAAATCATTTCTATCACATATACGAAAATTCACATATTTTGTAGTTCGGGAAGTGGATGAAAAACGTAAAGATTAAATTACATTTAGATCTACATCAAATTGAATGATGTAGTAAATTTTAATTTCTGTAGTGTACGTGTTGTCTTTGTCTGTGAGCAGTAGGAAACATGTTTCATCCACTGCATTTCATTACATATATTATCCAAGAAATACAATTAAATATGTTAACTAGGAATTAACGTGTGATTCTTTAAAGGCTGAAACTGTCAACCTTTTTTTTATTTTGAAAGCAATAGTTTGTTGTGTGAATGACTTCATATCATCAAAACCTTCTTGCAAAAGCGTCTTTATAACAGGTAAGCTAAAACTTTTATTCCGCTCTTTTACATAAAGAAGAAATTCAATAACGTTTCAATTCCAACAATATTCCATCTAAAACTAAAATATGTATTACACATTTAAATATAGTTGTGGCAATAGCTATTTCAGATTCGCAAGTAAAAAAAAAAATTGGGAGCTTTAGAAAAAAATTAAATTAAAAAATATGTTCTATTAGTAATGGAATATTATTTTAAAATTAATTCTTGATTTCGCCATATATTATGTACGCTCTTATTTCTCTTGAGCGGTATCGAAATATTCACTAGAAAAGGGGGCTCCATTTCGAAAAAGGTTGGAACCTATGTATTAGCTGTTTCACCTTTCGAACTTAGTAATTAAAAGAACACGAAATCTAATTCAAAACCCTCTATTTGTAATGTTACTCCCCCCTCCCCCAATAAAATAAATAAATAATCATGAATAGTAATTCAGGGTAAGTGATTTATAGAATTTATATTTATTTTTTTATTGAAACTAAAATTAAGAAAAAAGGCAGATGTGATGCAGATGACAGATAAATGTATATGAAAAATATCTTATGCATGTAAAAAAAAAGATTTGGAAGAAAAACCTAACGACAAAACTAGGAAAATGGGAGAAAATGCTGTATAATGTGACCAACCGTTCTCCTTTAGGGAGGACAGTCCTCCTTTTATAGGTTCTGTCCTTCTTCGGAAAGTGTCCTCCTACTTGTCCTCCTTTTCAATATTTTAAAACTGATCTGTTAATCTATGTATTCAGAGATAAATCAAACATGTTTTCAATATGTCAAAGAATAGTCTGAAACAAATATCACAGGAAATATAACAGTTTTCAATGGTGTTTTTTTGACTTCATCGCAAGTAAATTGGGCTGATACAGAAGACTATGTTGATTTTTTATCGAAAGAAAAGCCTGATATTAAAATCGTTGACAATGGTCTGTTTGAAGAAATTGGAAGACTGAATGTATATTTAAATTATAATAAATTGAAACAATTGGAAGATCAACATGCTGAAATTGATAAAAGAGGGTTGAAATACTTAACCATTCCAAAAATGAACACATTCCATATGAAAACTTAGTTATATATATATATTCTTTTTGAATTCACTTGTGCTGCCCTAGAACTAAAAAAAGGTACCAGTTGAAAGAATTTTTTCAGTTGGTAATTTTTGGACAAGTGAGAAATTAAGATTGAATTTTGATAGTTTAGCTGCAGTACTTACAGTTAAGATGAAGGATATTTTTTGCTCCGAAATTTCCGATATATTTGAAAATAATATATTGACAAACAAAAAAAAAATTCATTCAACGAGAAAATGCTCGTTCAAGTAAATAATTAAAAGGGATGTAAGCATAATTCGCGTATTTTTGTTTGAATTAATAAAATGTTTCATATAGTATTTACGTTGTAGCATTTTCTTAAATTTTTCGTCGTCCTTTTCATTGTAAAAAAACTGGTCACCTTATATATAATTAGTAGGTTATATATTAGTAGTCACCTTATATTTAGCAGCAACATAGTAAATGATTTTTTTTTCATTTTTCAAAAATCTACTCAATTTTAAGTAGTTAACTGAAACGCTCTTTATATTTTAAGTTAACTTCTTATTATCATTATCTAGTATTTTTGTATCGTATTTTGGGTAATATACTTGTATATTGTTCCTTTTTCTTTCTTTTTTTTTAAAGTTGGTTTCCGACTTTTTTGTACTTTATTTAAAGTTTACGCAGCATTTACTTTTCAGATCTTCTACACAAAACTCATTTTTTGTTTTGTTTTTCCCATGGTTTTTTCTATATTAATTTAGCATTGTTTTTGTAAGTTAAGACTACACAGTACCCTAAAAATTTCATTTTTACCGAATTTTTTTTTTTGCATTTTTTAGTGGCTTATATCATTGAGAAGCTTGCCACGAAATTTCAGATCTGTTAGCAAATTAGTTTTTAAGATATTTGAAGTTTTATGGTTTATAGTTTTGGTTTCGGTTTCATTTTAAAGCATTTCCCGCTCTTATATTGAATTAATTAAACATATTTTTTGAGCTTTTAGTTTGAAATGGTTATTAATTTCAATTTTAAATACTAAAATCATTTCTGCTTGATTATGTTTTGAGTTTTTGGAGTTCTCATAATTAATTAATTAAGATTAATTTCATGGCCAATTTTTGCTTTAAAATAGTTTATACAACTTAAAAGCTTTAATATTAATTTTTTCCTGTAGAAAAAATGCCATGGCTAATGAGTTCTCATGTTGCTGTGAGAAACAATATTTCGAAGAGATGGAATACTACTGAAAATGATGTATCTAAAAATCAGTCCTCTGCTGATTCTGCAATTAGACTTCCGAATACAAGTATTCTGAATTCAATTGTTGTAGATATAACTGAATATTTCCTTGATGTACCAAACTACATTAAACTAAACATATTGTAGTTCTATATTTTAGTATTTTAAAGTCGTATGACAAGAGCTAAAACTTCCTAAACTACCCCAATTTAAAACTACAAAAAAATTAAATTTTATGAGCAAACCTGACTATTTTAGCTTATGTCAGTATCATTATTATTTTGTACGTAAATGCTTTGTGTTTCAAAACTTTTGTGAAAATATTAGGTTAAGATAAAGCTGAATAAACTGACGTCTTAACAAATGCTATCAATATCATGCAAAAATATTTTTTCAATTAAAAATATTATTTTCTGTCATATTTAATTAAAATAGTGTTTTAATGCAGAACACACATACATTGGAAAAAAAACATATAAAAAATTAGAGCTTTACGGGCATTATAAGTTTTTGTTTTATGACTTTACAAACTTTAAATGCATTTTTCTCAGACTTTCAATTTTGAAGGTATAAGTGTTTTATAATCCCTAAGGCATTTTTCCTGTTCAAGATAGCCTTGAATTTTTTGTATATACTCCCAAACGTATGTTCTATAAAAGTTAGAATGGATAGAGGGCTGAGATCTCTAGTTATTTTTCTAAAAAATGCTTAAGTTGATATTTTAAAAATTTTCGTGTTTTTTCCAGGTTTTTCTAGAAAATAATTATAAAAAATCGACAAGGAAATAGATTTTGAAAAGTATACTAACTTTTGTTTGCAATAACCTAAAAAACATAAATAACTTAAAATGACTAAAAAAATTTTTTAAATTGAGTATTTTATAAAAATTTGAAAAAACTTCAAAAATTCCTAATTTTTTAAAATTGTTAAATAATGACTGGTCAAACTGACTTTTTACTTATAGAATCAACTTTATAATATAATCTAAATATAAAACATCAATTATTTTTACTGTAAATGTCTCCAAAAATTTTTTGAAAAAAGAGTACCGTGTAGCCTTAAGTTAATGCTTTAATTTGAAATTAGATTCTTCTTGTGAGTAATAATGATTCGCTTATGAGAATTGTCAGATCTTCAACGAATATTTAAAACTATCTTCTCAAATCAGAATAATGTGACAAAAATGATAATTATTTTTTTGTTGTTTAGGCTGTATTTCATAGCATTCAAATATAAATGCAATAATCTTTATTTTAGAAAGAAAATAAAATTTCCATTTGGGGGTATATTATGCTCAGGAATTCAAAATGGCTGGAACACAGGAGCCTTAAAATATAAATTTAGAAGAGATATAAGTGAGTTTCACGCTGACCAATCATTTTGCTTTTCTTGTCATAACCTTAGGGTAGGTCAATGACCTTATCTTATCCTTCCCACATTTTTCAATCTTATCTTCGTTAGAGGGAAGGGAGGATATCGTATAAGAGGAATGAGAAGCATTTTACATTCATTGAATAAAGGAATCGACATCTTAAAGTTAAGTCTCTGTTTAATTTTTACAAAAGTAGGTAAGTTTTATTTTAAATCTACTTCTATTAAATTTTCGATTTTTAATATGGATTTCAGTATAAATTTGATATATCATTTCTTTGTTTACTTTGTTTGGTTTAAAGGAGCATTGTAAAACCTGAAAGTCGAAATAGAATATTACAAAGTCTATTGAACAGTTCTGATTTTTTTAACCCTTTAAGCGGAAATTTTTTTTACCTAAAATGCTTAAAAAAATGGCACATTTTTATTGTTTATAACTAAACCCCATACTATAATTCCAGCCCTCACCACAAAAATAAATAAATAAAACTGCCAAACGAAAAACATTTTAGTATCATAGACAAATTGCATCCCTTTTCAAAATACTAGCACCAAATAATACACCATAAGAATTAAAAATAAGCTCAAATCAAAGAAAGAAAGTATCAGTACCGTACAGCGTATGGGCAAACCATTTGCGGCTGTTAAGGGGTTAAAAACGTTTTTATTATTTTAGATGTGGGGTTTAAATGCACATATATGTGAATTTATTAAGTTTTATAATTCCTTGTGTAGTTTGGATTAATATGGTGGTTAAATTTTCAATTCTTACTATTAGCTTATTCTCTCTATATATTTATTTATTTATATATTTATTTATCTTGTTCAAATTTTCAATCGTTAATAAAATACTTTCTATTCATCCAATCAAGTTCAAATAAATTTTTTTAAACTTGGATGACACTTGATGTTAATACAGTTTTTTCAAATATTAATTAATTAATTAAATTAAATTAATTTTCGATTTTTAACGCCAATTTAGATTCGTCTCCATTGTTGTAACAATGTAACTGTTAAAACAAAGACAAAAGTTGGCGTCGAAAACCCGTTTTTCAGCCAAACCGGGTGTGCATTGTTACAACAATGCAGACAAATCATGCTCTTTTTCTCAATTCCTCTACTATTAATTCACTCTCTCCCTATATATATATATATATCCTATTCCAATTTTCAATTGTTAATAAAATACTTTTATTCATTCATTTAAAGTAGGAAATGACTTAAATTTTTTAATTTTTTATTTTACTTGTTATTTGACAGTTTGCATTTGAATTTTATTAATAACATTAGTTAGTCGTGATCTGTTCTTTATTTTACAACAGTCTGCTAACGTAAATATAAAATGTTCTTATGCACCAAAAAAAGTTCTTAAATTTTTTTCTCATGCTTTTATCGAATTAGACGATATATTTCAGTATGAAGAATTGCGAAGGATTATTATTTATGTTTGTAAGATACACAGCAAGGGTAATAGGGTTCCTCATTTACAGCTGTTATATGAATGTTAAGGTTTTCATCTGCTGGCAACGGATCCAAGCAGATCCATTTGGATTCGTGGGCGTAAATTTTAAATTCTGCTTTACTTTTCAATTCTAGACTAGTGTACAAATGTGAATTCTATAAATGGCGTTCAAAATGCAAAAAGTACTGAAGGTTTCTCTAGCATTACATTAGGTGTTTAGATCTTGAAGAAATATTTAAAAATATTTTTTAAAAATTTGGTAGGAAATTATAATTTTAAAGAAATTTAAATTATTACCATTTTTAAGGTGACCAATCGTCCCCCTACAGTCCTTGTTTTATAGGTTTTATCCTTCCTCAAAAAGGGGGTGGCCGTGGTAGCCGAATGGTATAGGATATCGGATCGTGGCTTGCTTTGTCACGAGTTCGAGCCCAGTACCACTAAAGACCCGCCGTGTAGGGCAGCGATGCACGTTAAATCTGACAACAGCTGAAACGTCCTCCTGTTGGTGTGGTGTGGTATTTAGGAGAAGGGGTGGCAGCTCAGGTGTCGTCCATGTCACTTGACCATGGTTCAAAATTACGTGGTCCGTTGCCAAAAGCCCTCGTATAGTTGAACAGTGCGACGTTAATATTCAACAATCCTCGAAAAGTGTCCTCCTTTCAATATTTAAAAACTTATCCGTTAATCTCTGTTTTCAAGAGATGCCAGACACGACGGAAAAGTTTACCCAAGAAGTGCCAAATTTTTACCAAACATGTTTCCAATATTACCGAAGAATGGTCTGAAACACAATATCACAGGAAATAATTACTTACAGTGGTGTAATTTTGACATCAACGCAAGTAAATTGGTCAGATACAGAAAACTGTGTTGCATTTTTATCGAAAGAAATGCCTGATCGATGACATTGTTTGTTTGAAGAAATTAAAAAACTGAATGAATACCTAAATTCTGATAAATTAGAACAATGGGCAAATTAACATGTTGAAGTTGATAAAATATGAGTGGAAATATTTCGCCATTTAAAAAATAAACACATTCCATATGAAAACTTAGTTATTCTAGTTAAATTTATGTTGTGTTGCCTTGGAACTAATTCAGCAGTTGAAAGAATTTTTTCGATTGGTAATGATTTTTGGACAAGTGAGAAATCAAGGTTGAATGTTCATACTTTAGAATTCAATATAAAGATACTTAGAATACTTACTGTAGAATTCAATATGAAGGATATTCCTTGCTCCGAAATTTCCGATATATTAGAAAATGACATATTGACAAAAAAAAATTACATTCGATGGAAATACACTGGTTTAAGTAAATAATTAGAAGGGATGCAAACGTAATTATTGTATTTTTGTCTGAATTAATAAAATGTTCAACATATATACATATACTTTGTAATTTTTCTCAAAATTTTTGTCGTCCTTTTCATTGTAAAAAAATTGGTCACTTTACTATTTTGCTCTTTCCGATGCACATTTCATAGTATTCAAATCAATTTTCTACTCTAGATTTAAATAAGAAAATAGCAATTACTTCGGATTAAAAAACATTTCGTTCACGAATTCAGAAATGGCGGTTAGACGAGAGCCTTAAGAATAGAAAGTCAACGCGCGTCTTTAGTCTTCCATATTCTATTCGTAGCAGCATACATCCTCGAAGTTGAAAGTTAAAAATAGATTACGTGTACCGTACTGCTTACGTTTTCTATAAAAATGTTTACAATTTTTTTTTCTTCTGACACATTTCTTCTCTTATTTCAGTATTACATAACATTACATAATTCCAAACTTTGGATTTTGCTTCATTCGCCTTGAGATTTATTATTTTTTATTTTTCTCCGGAGTGTTCAAATAATTATTACATATAAATATTATGAAAGTCTGAGGAGGTTAAAATGAAAGTCATGGAATATAAAATAAATTAAATATATTTTTCATAAATATTTATTATTTCCCTAGAGTCTACAGTAGTGTAATTTAAATTAACGAGAACTGGAATAATAAACAAGTAATAAAAAAAATTTTTTTGAGAGTCAATGTTGTTGTGTGTTTTTTATATGAAATACAAGTGGAAGAAGAACAGAAATATACAATATACACACAAACATAAGAATATAGAAATTTATTATAAATGATGATCCCAGCATATAACAGAAGGGGTGCCCTGCTTTCCATTCGAGACGGGAATCCAATGCAGGCGAAAGTCCGACTTCTTTTCCTGAAGAAGATACAACCGTGCCTTACTCGGGATTCGAAATCGAACCCACTCTGTTACAAGCCGAGGGTCATATCCACCATACTGGCTGGGAGGCCTTAAAGTCAATTCCTATTTTGTTAGAAAAATTTACGGGTGCCATCTGCTGCAGATGAATCTAACTTCGTCAGAAATAAAGCAAAATAAATTTAAAAATAAAAAATAAAATGTAATTAATGAATTAAAATTTCAAAAAGAAAACTGTATTAACATCAAGTGTCATCCACTACAAGTTTAAAAATGTATTTGAACTTCAGAGGATGAATAAAAAGTATTTTATTAACGATAGGAAATTTGAACAAGATATATATGTAAATATGTAAATATATATATATATATATATGTAGGGAGAGAATCAACTAATAGTAGGAATTGAATAACAATGAATAAGTTATTGTTTGATGACAAAGGGTCTCTAAAGCATCATAGACATCAGTAACTTTGATCGCATGTTTATGGTTCCCAGGTTCATTAATTTCATGTTTTTTTCTGTTATTTTAATTTTTTAAAAATTCCTACACCCTTTTATGTAAAACAGTTTTGAAACTACTTTTAATTTCTTATTAACTCTTAAAAAATCTGATTTTCTACGACATGGTTTTTATTTTTTTATTAATAACTTACAAGTAAAACTAATTTACTCAATAAACATTCGTTTCAGAAATTTCTAGTGGTCCTTATTATTCCGAATTTTACTTAAAAGAATGAATTTTTTTTATTCGATTTGGAAAAACTCAGTGAATTAATTTTCAATTTGTATCCAAAAAATTTTCAAAAAATCTCGTCTTTGTAATTTTAGTTGATCCTCAAGGAATTAACAATTTTTTCAAGTCTTATAATCCGTAAAATCCAAAATGCATAATTATAAATGGGTTTTTTGTCAGTTCTAAAATGTATAAGGATAAAGTATGCATGTCTGAGATAAATTTTGAAGCTGATTTTTTTTCCTAATTTAAAAGTATTGAATATAACATTCTAAATCAAAATCAAAACTTAATTGCTTGGTATGAAGAATAAATTTTTCAAGTAATATGTCGACAGTTTGAACATGTTCTTTTAAAAAATAAAAATAAAATAATTCCGCTCTTAACTATAATTACAGATAACTCTCTTCTCGCGTGGGAAAAAAAAACAAACAAATGCCTACGATAAATTTTGCATTGGCAATTAAAAAAAATGGGTTTTAAATTTATTTTAAAAAATCTAATTCGATTTTTAAAAAATTCATTTCGTTGTTGTATAATGTTAGTGAAAGAAAAAGCAATAATGAATTTCGAAAGAAAATTACTTTCCTCCTAGCAATAATTTTAAAAATCTTACTATTCTAACGTTTTTAGCCTATTATACTAAAATTTCTATCATTTTTTGGCAACAGTTGAAATCGAGCACATTCCTACTCTATATCACTTTAATTTAACAGAAATTTTATGTAAAGATCCCAGTTTTGCTTAACTCCTCTTGAGTCAGCTGATAGAAATTTATTCTGGAGTACTTTTACATGATCCATTCATTACGTAGATTTTTATTGCAGAATTCAATTGTTGTATATAATGTAAAAAATAAATAAATAAAAAAAAAAATAAAAGAATTTGTTCCCCGCTTTTTAATGAGCAAAAATAAATAAATAAAATTTGATCATATAAGGTAATTCGGGAGAAGATGCCACAGTTAAGAATTTTTCAATTAGTACATTTTGAAAATTGGAATGACTAGACCATGAAAAAAAATACACCTTATTTTTCAATATTTAATTGGTTGTGTATACAAGTTAATTCTCTTCTTAGCATGAAAATAAATAAGAAATTTAATGTTAAAGAAATTTATTTAATTGGGGCATCTTCCCCATATATATGGAGAAGATACCACCAGTCATGGAGTAAGATGCAACAACACCACAGTAAATTAAAAATAAATAAATAAATAAATAAAATAAAACAAACATTACCAAATTAAATGTGAAATAACAATAACTATAGAAAAAAAAATTTAATTCTTCCATATCTTGTTTGCTAAAACTGAATTTTCCTGCAGAACGGTCTTAAGTAGGCTGAAGTTGTTGTGGACTCCAGCACTGCACATCCTCGTCCTGGTGCCCCTGTGTCATCCTCACAGCCTAATTATTAATTGTAGTTATATTTTATACAATAATATACAGTGTAACAGAATAAGAAAAAAAATTAAGTTCATTTCATTTATTTCTGAGCCATGTGTATCTTCCCCCAAGTATAGAAGGCAGATACCACACACACGCTTATTGCCTTATTGGTGCAGTATTATGGCCGTTTTTCTACATGTATCGTATGTGTAACATTATGCGTAACTCACTTATATTGCTAATATCTTATTAAAAATAAAAAGTACGTTTATGGACTTTAACTACGAGGAACGGAATATTATAAAAGTTGTACTCACCACTCTAAATGTTTAAAATAAGGCCGATTAAAAACGATTAATTCAGATAAATTCACAAGCCCCACTTAATGACGGACCAGACTTTTCACACATGTGGCTCAAAATTGCCATCTATCGACGCATTAAAGTACTATTAACAGACTGGCATCTTTCCCCTAATTATCTTACCTATATTATAGAATCATATGCATTACATAGTAGTAAGGTGCAAATGATTTTATAATTCGTTAACGTTTCTATTAACTCTATGTTGTGAGAAATACTTTTTGCTACATAATCTTTTGTTTTAAATATTTAAATAAAAAATCAAAAATTACGATAGAAAATTTATATATATGTTAAAAGAAATGAATTTTAAAATATTAAAAAAAAAATTATGCAATACCCATTAAAAATATCAGAGATACGAGAGCAAATTAAAAAAAAAAAATCCAATGAAAGATTATTCTTCCGCAGAAGTGCAATGTATGAAATGGATTGCTTCAAAATCTCTTACGGGGTCAATTAATTGCAAGAGAGAGAGAGAGAGAGAGATGTGATAGCAACATGTGTGAGATGAAGGGGAATCAACGACCCCCAGAAGCCCTTGATTGTTTTTCAATTGCTTATAATCCTATGCATGTAGAACGTAGAATTTAATTAAGTATTTGTTATTAATAATTAATTTTATTAATTAACGCTATTTATTAATTATTTAATTACTGTTTTTTGCTCCCGAAAATCGACAAAATCAAAAGAGAGGGATTGGGATAAGATACGAAAATGGTGGTTGAGTGAGTGAGTGAATATTAATGTCGCACTGTTCAGCTACACGAAAGCTTTTGGCGACGGACCTCGTAATTTTGAACCATGATCAAGTGACGAGGACGACACATGAGCAGGCATCCCCTCTCCCTAACACCACACCAACGGGAGGACGTTTGAGATCTCGACAGATTTAACGTACATCGTCCCCCTACACGGCGGGTCTTTAGTGGTCCTGGGCTCGAACTCGTAACAAGCCAGCCACGATCCGATACCTTGACCATTAGGCTACTGCAGCCACTTGAGAATGGTGGACTTTTGATCCTCCCCACCCTCTTGAAAAATTTCTGTGTGAGCCACTGGATATCACATATGCAAAATATGTATGCATCCATTCCATTATTTCTACTTGTGTTTCTTATGCAATTAAATTCATCATTTTCAAACATGTATATTACATATGCCGAAAAAAATTCGCTTCTTCCATAATTACTGAAGTAACTGATGATGAGACTTTCTTGTTACAAAGATTTTTTTCAAAATGTGCTGCGAATTGGCAGTTCAGCTTTTGCAGACACCGCAAGTCCCTAAGTGCAAGAGCCATTTCATTGGGGACACCATCTAGTGGCTGCTCCAGCTACCAAATTTTTGACTCTTGAATTTATTCAATTCAAGCTCTCATTATTCAATATTGTCTAGAGCAGTGACCCGCAACCTTTTTATCACTGCGGACCGGTCAACGTTTGATAATTTTACCGCGGCCCGCTGGGAGGGGGACATTGATTGTTTATATTTTAGATTATTTTGATTTATAACAAAAAATGTATTTAATTGTATTTAATACATAAAGAATTTAATTCTATTTAATTATGCCTTCAAAATAAAACAGTTACACCAAAAAATAAATAAAGTGATTTAACATTTTAACTTACTGGAACGTTAAATCAATGAGAACCCCCTGAGTTTGTTTCTTTGCATTGAGACGGTTCCATCAGGGGGTAATCGGAGACAATGACACCCGAAGTGTGTTGCTTATGTCCAGTTTATTCCGTTGCTTTGTTTTGGTTGCTGTTAGTGCAGAAAACCCCGCTTCACAGAGATAGGTCTTTTTTGTGGAAACGACATTCACACGTGCATTCGGCAGCTGTGTATTTGAGGGTTGGCGGCGTGGCGCCCCGCAACCCCTTTTGACCCCCGAGGAATCTGATCCACCGACCGAGTATGAAACAAGAGAGCTCCAAGAGGGCCGGATCTCTGAGACAGGCGGATGTTGCCCCTCCTCCCCCCTCGAATAGGGGGGAGAGAAAGGAATGCTTGGGACCCAGGGGCAGCCGGCGAGAGAAAGTAGAAATGCTCTCCCAACTGAAAGGGAAACAGTTGCTGTGTTTTTTCTTTTTTTTTCTTTTTTTTTGCTTTTAAAACATTAAAAGTTTTTATGTCACTACCTTCGGGGCCCCTTTTTTAAAAAAAAATTTAATGGAACACAGATATTTTTTTTTTAATTTGGTGTATAGAACTAGGAATTTAAATTCAGTTGGAATGAAACGGGTGGCCCGGTACCATTTGATCCGCGGACCGGGGGTTGCGGAGCACTGGTCTAGAGTACCAACGCCAAATGATACTCAAGGTATGTTTTACATGTCACGTAATCATATGGCATGCATGTCTACGATTTTCGCATCCAGAATCTATAGCACCAAACTTACCATTAAAAATAAGTATTCCGATAATTTTAGGTGACAATAAGAAGGTAGCAATCCTAAAGGAAATTAAAAATTTTTTTGTTAAAAATGAACCGGGGGTGAAGTAGATGAGCTTATTGACGACAATTTGCAAACATCGATAAGTTTAAGAAATATAAATTAAAATAACATCGAAAAATAATTTTTAAAAGCATAGTAAATATTAAATAAGATGAATTTGTGTAGAAATCTTTAACAGAAAAAAGCAAAGGTATTTCATTTTTTTAAATAAATTATTAATTTGGTAAACTGTTAATTTCTCTTACCCGATTCATTCAGGAAATATCAAAGAGGAAAAATTTTGTATACATATTTAAATTTTTTTCCCCATTCAACTCTTTAAAACTCTTTCAGGTATATTTTGTAGTTTAATGCAACTTTTTTTTGAAGAAACACATTCAGGAATAAATGTTTCAAATCCTCGCCATACAAACTGAAGTAAAAAAAAGGAGTTATATATAAATATAAATAAATGATATTTAAAAAACTAAAAAAGCACGCTTTTATATTTAATTGAACTAAAAAGTAAAAAATAATTCTTAATATAAGAATAAAATGATTTTCGAGAAAATTAATGTCATTGGGGTAAAAGCGCGTGGGGTGCTTCAAACTACATTTTTACACTCACTCTATACATTTCGGAATAGAGCTGGTAAGAAATTATAACAATTCATAACAAGGACCCCACGCTTTTACCACAATTAATTTTCTCGCTAATCATTTTATCCTTATATTAAGAATTATTTTTTACTCTTCAGTTCGATTAACTATAAAATCGTGTTTTTTAATTTTTTTCAAACGATGATTTATTTTTAATTTTTTAGTTCGATCTACAACGAAAGCGTGTTTTTCGATTTTTTAAACTATCCTTTATTTATTTCCATTTTCAGAAAAACTGGGCAATTGTTTATATTACGGTAAAAAATTGCTGACGTGAGCGTTTTCGCTTTAGGGTTGTAACTTAATCTTTTAGTAGCCAAATATAGAAATGGGATCGGGAATTAGTCGCCAAATCTGGAAATGGGAAGTTGTTAATCCTGATGATCCTTATCAGGATAGTGGAACAAAATTATTAAATTATTGTATTATCATCTGTCCTTGACAAGTGTGCAAAATTTCGAATAAATTTGACCTTTTGAAGTGGGTAAAAATTGAGTTCAAAGATTCCGTTTCATACAGGTGAAGCTTATAAAAGGGTGTTAAAAACGAATGCTGTTATTACTAATGCCACCTGATCGAGGCTTATGAAAACGACAAAAAGCAAGTTTTATATCTGTCGCGTTAGCTGCAGCTTTGATCACCATGCAAGTGACAGTGTGACTTGGCTCGATTCTATCCACCCCAAATTTGTGGGAGAACACCCGGGAAGTTGTCAGGGGCCTCTCGAGATGACTTGCGGCTCGATGAGCATTTAGAGAGCCGCAAAGGTGCTATATGTTTTCAAACATCCATGTTTTCTCCGGGACTCTAACCCAAACCCTACGGCACAACAGACAGCGTTACTAACCACTATACCGAATGGACGACATTTTTTGTAGTTTATGCCTTTCAAACAAACACATAAAGGAATAAAATATTTCAGTGCAAAGTAAAGTAAATTTCCTACTTAGATCAACAAAGAAAAAAAAATTTAGTTTCTTTTTATTAATTAGTTACATAGTTACACTTAATATAAATATGTATATACATATGGCAGAATCACAATATTAAGTGACAAAAGAAAGAAAGCGATTTCGCTTGCAATTTTCCATTTTCATTTCTGTATATATGGTGTTGGGATATTTTTGTTTGTTTGTTTGTTACTATTTATTCATTAATTAAATTTAATTATTCAAATAAAATAGTATAGTAGAAAAAGAATCCCGTTCTCAGAAATTGGGTTTAAACCCCGGGTGGGGTTATACCCATCCTGTGATGACTATGTTTAAAATCCGGAACAATGGGATTTTCAAATGATGAGACTTTTTTGGATTCTTAACACAACTTTTATTAAAAAATTTAACCCTTTATATTACTTAATTCAAATTTAAACCCTTCCCTTAAAAATTGAGATTTAAACCCCCCAATTAAACCTTATATTCAAGTCAGATCGCGCAACCAGATCTTTTTATCTTAATTATAATAAATTAACCGTCTAATCCTTCATATACAAAATATTCCCTTTTTGGGAAAAAGTCACCTTCCTTTCATAATTTTAAATAATACCTATTACGAAATTTTGGGGATGAAAAAGATTCAGACTTTCTTAATTTTTTATTTTTTAAATTTTGAGATGAACGAAAACCCCTTCTTCCAGAGTTTTATAGGCCCTAACCTTTTTGTTCCGAATGATTCCACACAAAATTTAAATTCTAGCTTGCCGCTATACCCCCTCATCAAAAGCTTTACCCCTTTTAAAGTATATCTCACCCCAATTGATCCTTTTTCTCTTTTTTTGGTTTTGGGGTTAAAAAAAGTTGGCCCAATCCCATCAAAGAACTTGGGAGTTATGTTGAAAGAAGGACGCAGACGTCACAACCCCCCAAAGAAGAAAAACGTGTTTAAAAGGGTTCCCCAATGCCCAATAAAAATTACGTCCCTAAATTTTATTTCTGAATCTCTTCGCTTTCTAAGTTTTTTTTAAAATTTTTTAATCTTAAACCCTCATTTTAATTTTTTAAAATTTTCCCAATATTTATTTTGATTTTAAATTTTTTCATTCCTCATCCAGAATTAAATTTAATATTAAACAATTTTAAATTTAAACCCTCGTGAAAAAAATTTTTTACTCCATTCGGGCCAACATTAATAATTACAAATTCTTCCCCTTTCTCATTTTTACATATAAAATTTTAAAGTAACTATACCCCAAAATTTTTTCAAAATTTTCCTGGGTGCAGCCCCAAAACCGCATCTGTATCATCATTTCATATGGAGCTGGTTTTTTCCGCTCCTTTTTTTCCCACTTGAAGTTACTTATCATCTATTTTTTCCCAATTTTCGGGGTCTGTCCCCCCTAAAATAAAAATTTCCCCTGAGTAACTGTTTCCGATCTTTTTTTTTAAAATAAATAATTTTTAAAATTTTTTATCATTATATATTTTTTTGAAAAATCACAAAAAATTTTTTTCATCTCCACCCCCAATCGGGTTTCCCAAAAAAACCCCCCAAAGAGCCCCCAGCCTTTTTTATTGTTAGTCCCCTGACTCGACGCTTTTCCCCTGAACCAGATGCCTCATAATACGGAACAATACAACAACATATATATATATAAAATTTTTCCCAATTACAAACTTTTTTCAATAAACCATTATAACAAAAAACCCAAAAGGAATTTGTGCTTTCCAAAATCATACATCAAAAACAAACAAATGGGGAATTACAATTGTTTTCCCAAAAAAAATTTTAACAAGTCAAAAGTTAAAAAATAAATATACCCCCTCTTTGGGAAAGTTTTCTTTGCCCAAAACCCTTTAAACCCCGGGAACGAGACTTTTTCTTTGCAATAATTTTTCCCGGGACCACTTGGGAAGATCAAAAAAAATAAAAACAATAAAACCTGTTTTATATTCGGTCTCCCACCATGACGCCCAATGATGAGGTGCCCCTTTTTTTTTCCTCTTCTTTTCCTGGGTACGGGTTCCCTTATGTTGATTCCCGTAGGGCTTCTAATCTCCTTGTCGGCTTTTTTGTTTTCCCTTTTTTGCGCCCTTTTGGGGGTTGGGGACTCCGGGGCCGTTTTTTTTGGCGTGGACGTAAGCTGTATCTTGGTCCATCTTGAACTCCAGTTGTCTCTTTTTTTACTCTTCTTTATTTTCTAGAAATGGTCCCTGGATGAAAAAAGGCCCTTTTATTATTGTGCCCCTTTTTTGTGCCATTTTTTTTGTGATCCACTTGCCCGGGCTTCCGATTATTTTTTCCCCCTTATTAACCTTGTCCTTTTCCCCTTTTTCCTGTCTTTTCCCAAAATGAACTGGGAAGCAATCTGCCCAAAGTGACCCCTGCTTTTTATGTGTCCTATCTGTTTTTTTATATTGATTTGATTGGCGATAAACCCCCTTTTTGCCTCAACACGTTTCCCCGCAGATTTTTTTTTTCCCCCATAGTTGACTCTTTTAAACCCCGGGTGATTTTTTCCGAAGTACTATTTTCCCCCGACGTGATCTTATCCCATTCGGGATACCTTTTTCCCTAACTCGACCTCTCACATTTCCTATGACGTTATATTCTTTTTGATCCACGAACCTTTTTTAAATCTTTTTCCTGTTTTCCCTTTATTACAATGTTATTGTTATTTCTTATTTCCCAAATTACCTATAAGGTCCTTAAAATTTTTTGTTTAAAATTTTAAAGGGGAGCTTTGTTAGCTGCTGAATTTAAAAAGGGGTGTGTTTCTAAAAAGACCCAATCTTTTTCCCTTTAAATTTTTTATGCTTTTTTCGTCAAATTATAATATTTTTTTCCCATCTTTCCTGTTTAATTTTCGTCCCTTAGTTTGCCCCCCTGAATAATTTTTTAAATATTTTGTTTTTTGAATTTTGAATTTTCCGAAATCAAAACCCTTTTTTGAAATGGGGTAATCAATTTTCGCCCCAAAAAATAAATCAGCAGGTGTTTTTTCCCGTTGTTTCATTCACCGCCTTACGAATAGCGAAAAGAAAACCCTCACATAAAATTGATCCCAAGTATCGTGTTGATCTTAACATAATTTTAATCATTTGTCCCTATTTTGGGGTTCCCTTTTTTCAGTCCGATTTGCTTGGGGTTTCATATGGGGGAACTTTCCCCATCCTTATGCCTAATCTTTCACTTAAGTGCTCAAAAATTTCGGGGTATAAATTTTGGGGGAAATTTTCCCTTTTTAATTTTATTTTGGGCTCCCTAACGCGATATAAAAATTATCAAAAAAAAATCCGCTATTTCGAGATGAGGCCTTTTTTAAAAGGTATAATTTCAGCCCATTTGCTGAAATGATCGGTTATTACTAAAATATAGGATTACGTCTTTTTCTGGAAAAATAGGATACGGGCCCCAACAAATCTAACGTACTTCCCCTTTTTGGGTAATTTGATATAATTGGGTTTAATCGACCAGCTGGTAACGCGTTTTTATAGTTATTAACTTGGGTTTTATGGGATGGGGAACATATTGATCAAGAATTTTTCATGTACGGGAAATAACAAACGTCCGAATTTTATGATACGTTTTAAATCTTCCGATGTGTCCAGCCATTGGCTTGTCGTGAAATTCTCTCATTTTTTTCATTCCTTAAAAAATTTTTTGGGAAAGTATACCCATTTTTACCTTTAAAGTCCCCTTGCGTGTTTTTTGCATAAAAAAAACAATCCTTCAATTAGACGGAAATCGTGGGACCAATTTTTCATATCGTTGCCCTTAAACCCGGGGTTATCTTCCCGGGGTTTTCAAAAAAATCTATAGATATGACCTAACCCGGGGCATTTTTCCCGTTCTGTTTATTAATTTTTTCCCCCAAATAAGGGACTAAATCCCCGATTATGGCAAATTTAAATTTTTTTCCCACTATACTTTCCACATGATTTTTGATAAAAAAAATTAGCCCCAATATTTAAAATTCATTTCTGACCCATTAACTCGTAAATTCCTTTTTTTTCTACCTTATTATCTTCAACCAGCGAATCTTGAATTTTTTAACCCATTTTCCGATCAAAAAACTAATACGATCCCTTTACCCACTTATAAAAACAATACCGAGAAACGGGTATTCTAAATCCGGTCAAAACCCTTTTGAAATGAACAAGGTCTAACAAAATCTCTGATGCGAATATTCACCCCACAATCCCCATGGGCATTTCGCACCCTGTGCTGTTATTACCCGGGCCGCGATTTTTTTAATTTTCTTATAAAAAAAATATTTTTTATATACTTCTTCCGATATAAATGATTTTATCTGCTCCGGTTTTCCCATAGCGCTTTTTAAAAAAATTGTTATTTAATAAAAAAAGGGAAGGGGGAAGTTCTACGGGGGTATCCCTATCGGGAAAGTTAAATTGGGGTTTCTCTTGGGTACTTTTTTTTGGTTGATCTTAATTTTACAATATTTAATCGTCCCTTTGCATCCCCATCGCCTCGACTGAAATTTTTTACTGAACCCCTATTTCTACGGTCCCCCATTAAAATTAAACATTTCGCTCATTTCGGAAATTTGGGAACCCCCGTTGTTGAATCTCTGATTTACCATTCTGAAATCTATTTTCCCCTCGAACCCCCCTATTACTTTTTACGGCTATTCTCATAAAAAAACATTTTCTTTATTTTTTCTACGTCCAATCTCAGAATTTCTCCAGTTTCTACCATTAGCATCAAAATTAGGCATCCTTTTTTCGCGTTTTGACCTCCGTCTTTCTACAAATTTTCATTCTGTGAACCCCTTTTTTAAATTTTTAAAAAATACCCCCCTTCGAATTTGGGTGGGGGCTTTAAAAGTTGTACCGTGTTTTTTTGGATTGCGCACTTCCACATAGTCCCGGATCTGTGGTTCGAGTCGAACTAAAATATGATCCACCAACCCCGTCCCGGGGCATTCCCAGTTCTAAATTTCTCTCAATTTTTTAATAAATCATTTCACGAAACAAAATGGGTTCCTGATTTTTTCCCTGCTGTGAAAACAAAAAAAATTTGCTTGTAATTTTTTTTTTTTTTGGGCCGCGGGGAAAAACCTTCGCTAATTAAAACCTTGAGCTGGGGAAAACCGTGGCTGTATTTTGCACTAACACCGATCCCAAATATTGAATACCAATCTTGGCCCCCTTTCCCCGAGATGAACCCTTTTTAATAACAAGACAGAACATTTTAAATAACTGTATTTTGGGTTTTTTATTGTTTTCTAGGGAAATCTAAAAAGTTCTCTGACCCGAAAAGTACATTTCAGGTAATACGTTACATCCACCTGCATTACCCAACCCCAAAATTTAAAAAGGGTTTGGGGGCCCGGACATAGCCATCCCCGTGATGACTATGTCTAGTAGGATCCAATTTTAAAATTGAGGTGTGGGATTATCTAAATGATGGGCATTTTGGACTTAACACAACTTTTTTTTAAGGGAAAAACTTTTATTACTTAATTCTAATTAACAACTTCCTTTAAAATGGGGTTAACACCATAAACCTTTTATTTAAGTCAGATGCCCAACTAGATAATTTTTTCTTAATTATAATAAATTAACTGTCTAATCTAACTTCATATACAAAAAATTACCTTTTGTAAAAGTCACCTTCCTTCATAGGTTGGGAATACCTATTACGTAATTTTAGATGAGAAGATTTTGACTTTTTTTAATCTTTTTTTATATTTTTTAAATTTAGATGAACGCATCCTTCTTCCAGAGCTATAGGACGACTAACTCTTTTGTTCCCAATATTTCCCCCCCCAAGTTAAACTCTAGACTTGCCGCTATATCTCATCAAAACTTCTATCCTTTTAAAAATATATCTCATTTGCATATTCGATCCCCTTTTTTCCCCTTTGGGATTGGGGTTAAAGGTTGTTCCTTAAAAATTGGTAAAGAAAATTTTGGGTTATGTTAAAGAAGTACGCGGGGACGTCACACAGGTGGGAATCAAACCCATGACCTTTAGATTAGAACTCCAACGCGCTATCCATTGCGCAACTGGGACACAACGGGCGATTTTCCTTTTTATATATGGTACTTGACTATTATTTTTTATTTCTTACTATTTATTCATTAATTGATGAATTAATATTTGAAAAATATTAACATCAAGTGTCCTCCACTACAAGTTTTAAAAAATGTATTTGGACTTCAGTGGATGAATGAAAAATTTCTATTAGCGATTAAAAATTTGAACAATATAGGAGAGTCTGAACTAATAGCAGGAATTTAAAAAAGAATTCAATATAAAATATGTGAATGCTAATCTTATTTAGTTCATATTAAATCAAAGATCAATTGATGAAACTAAAATAAAACAAATTATTCCAATTTGATTTCTTTTTCGTAATATTTTTTAAGTGTTCTATACATCCTGATATGCGTATAATGTTATCATTAATTTGTTCATAAACTTCGTTATCCATTTCTTAAACACGTCGTTTTTTCTTTCCATTTATGTCTATTTTAAGATGAAAAATTTCTAAAATCATGAAAATCGCAGAGCAAGTAATATACGAGTACTTCCGTTTAAATATATTTCCTTCCATTCAATGAACTGATAAATTCAGTGCAGAGCTTATATAATTTGTAAAATAAACTACGTCTAGTAAGTCACTAAAACTCTTGCCTGAAATTAAACAATGAACTTATTGTAAAAAGTAGACTCGTCCTAGATTGCCATATTATAGACATTAATATTTGAAAACAAAATATTTTGGAAAATGATTAAAAGAGAGAAATGTTAATAGAACGTAAGCGTTTTGATTGAAAATTGAATTTGGCAGCAATAGATAGAACAGGGGTGTCTTATATCAATTCAGAACTCATTTACAAATCAATAAACTGAGTCTAAAATAAAGGATGTGTCGACGAGTGTTTCTCAATTAAATAAAACATTTATTAAGCTATTTACATGGATGCATAAAAAATAATTAAATTATCTATTGCGCACGCTCAAAACCGTCTGATCCCTCCAAACGCATCAAGAGTAATTCTCGCGTTTCCTTTTCGGAGCTTTTCGCCTCCCCCTTTTGCCACAGACGAGAAGAGAAACTCCTGGCGCTCGTCTGTCATCTGATCGTTAATTCTCTCCACACATGCCCCTCTCTTCCCATTCGCAACAAGGGGTCAGCAATCATATAGTTGTGATGTGCAAAACCAATATACCAATATGATTCAGGGTGCCACCCAGTAGAAAATATTTGAAACAATTCGATTAGCACAGCGATGCATGCAGAATTATGGAATAGAGGTCTAAAATACAGATTTAGAGTTTTTATTACACATTAATTAGGCATCTATTAAATATATTTATTAACATAAAAATAAGCACCGTAAAGTATAGCTATTCCTTCAACATAAATAAAAAATTAAAATTGTCCATTTTTGTGTTTTTTTTAAAGTATCCGACTACTTACGACAACTTTAAAAAAGTGGTGATACGGAGATTTTTTTTGGGGGGGGAGGGGTGTTAGATTTATTTAGCACATTTTAAGAAAAAAAGGCTAAAATCAAAAAGAGAAAAATAAATTATTACTAATAAAATGGGAAAAAAATGGGTAAAAGTTGACGAAAAAAGAAACGAATCTCACAGTAGTCGCATATGATGTGTAACATCTGACATGTTATCGTGGTAAATACGCAATATTAACTTTTTTCCTGAAAAAAATATGAAAAAAAAAAGAAATCTCTCTCTCTCTTGCGCGCGCGGGTATGATTGGGAATAATTTTCTATCGAATAATTATATCTTTAATGAAAATTGTATTTAATTAACAAAAGGAGTAATGCAATATTTTATCAAAAATAATTATTCTTGTTCAATTTGGGGAAGAGCGAAAACAATAGACTTATAACTAAAATATGACACATATACTTGTGATTTCAAAGTATTTAAAAACCGTTGAAAAACAGCGTCAATAACAGTACCACAGTTAGCAGTCGAAACATTTTGATTTGTGTTCATCATTCATAAAAGCTATGAGCGGCTCAGCTTTTGGCAAACTGAAGTTAAAATCACCACTCAAAATTAGGGGAAGCGAATGATAATTTTTTAGAAGAGCAGAACCACCTTCGTTATGTGGTAAAAGTACAAAATGCAGGAAATCTTTAATTTTTTAACCGTTTGATTCGAAGAAATGTATACGACCACCGAAATTACTGTGTTTGTCCATTTTCAAATAAGCATTCTGCCGCACTTATGTCACCCAATATTGTGACTAACGGATTTAGAGTCAAGCGCTCGAGTGCTACTAGAGTTGGACCAAGGCCATATAGCTTTGGTTGGACCCCCATGCGAAGGTAGCGAAAAGACACAGCCACGCACTCTCATTGGTCAAATCAAGTAGTGCGCGCTTACGTCACATCCTGTTACACACATCCGTCCCTTTTCACGAAATCACTCCCAACAAATATCCAGCAACCGAGAGGAAAGATGTTACATATCAAAAATTACATAAACGGGCCCGCTCTGTACAAAGAGTAAATGAACAAATTTTCAATTTTAATGTACTATTTTTTTTTTATTGAGAACATATATAACCCCGTGCACCACAAAGTATCACACGGGGGCTTACATAGAAGAAAGCGTGTGTGAAGCACACATCACACAAAGATAAGAAGGATTATAATACAAACATCCATGTCTTACCCGGGATTCGAACCCAGACCCTACGGCACCGCAGTCAGCGTCGCTAACCACTATACCGGATGGGCGGCCTATGTATTATTTTGCTATTCCTTTTTAAAATGACCTTCAGGATAAGAGATATTTTAATTTTTACAAAAACTAGAGCCCTTTAACTTGCTATTATATGAAATTGCTTAAAAAACAGTGATTACATTCACATAAAGAACTGCAAATTTTGTAATAAAACAGTGATCGATAAATCTGAAGGTTAAAACACCTACTGTTATACAGAATATATACACAAAATTTCAGCAAATTATTTTAAACACTTTTTGAGCAATCACTGTCCTCGTGTGAACTGTTCGAAAAAAAATACATTTCGAGTAAAACGCATTTTAAAGTTTGACATCTCATGTAAAGTTATGGCATCTGCTTTTACTAAAACACTTGTAGTTTTTGTTCTAGTGAACAGAAAATAAAAAACTTGGTATTTTTATAAAGCTAATAAGAGGGCCTATAAAATAAAAACATAACAAATATTAGTTTAAAAAAAATCATGATTTTAGGGTAGTCGGATACCTTAAGAATATTTATTAATGTAAGAAATAAACAGTAAAAATATAGATATTCCTACAATATAATGAAATAAAAAATTAAAATTTTTATGCGAATCTTGTCTCTGCAAAAAAGCTTTACTTAATATTGTAATATCAGGGGGGAAATTTTTGACTTTCAATATGACACGATTCTTAATGTTAAGTTGTTAAACAATTTCTTTGTGGTCTCTAAATACTTTCCTTCTCAGAAAAAATTTATTCACATATATATGTAGAATAAAAAGTGGCGAAGCAGAGCACATATAATTTTTTTTGAAGCAATTAAATCGCCCCGGGAATGACATACAACAATTTAAAATAGCTGTCGGTTTATCTACAGAGTTATCCTCCATATCTTTTCGAGGGTGTTGTTTTTTTACATAAATGATGCAAACTAGACGCAAACAGAATCAGCAGAGTCGTTTCATGACGAAGAACTGAAAGTAAGAAATAGCCTTTAAATAAAAATGCATAAGGCGCAGAAGCAGAGCAATTTAATTAGCATCTCACAACTTAGTAGAGTGGTATATAGAGTGCTACTCCACACGCGTGCACTCTACACCACTTGCTCCACGTGAAATTGAATTGCTCCACGTGCTACATGTTGCACACGTGCAGTAGGTTGCCGATAGAATGTAATTTTGAAAAAGGAGGAAGTCGGAAATCCACACAATTTTGGCTGGTGATTTGTGATGACTCATGCTATACGTCTTTTAAATCAACCAATTTGTGATACTTTCAGTTGATGGTTGTCTGCTGATCTTCATTTTGATTTTCTTTTCTGTCTATCTTGTGGGTAAGTTCTTGTTTTGAGTTATTTTGTTGTGTCATTGTCCTCGCATTATTTGTTATGTCGTATACTTTGGTACAATTCGTTACATTTTTAAATAAAAGAATTTTGATGCATTTCAGACAACAATATTTTTTTTTGCTGAAGAATTATCGTTTTTTAGTATACTTTTATAAAGAATGGGGTTAATAAGTCATGCTCTATAAATACTATAAAAAGATATTCCTGTGTGAGTTTTTTCAGTTTATATATATTACTTTTAGTATATATTAGCTTTTTATAATGAATTTGTGAACTTATATGATTGAACAAAATATGGGCGTAAATAAATATTTAAAAAAACGTTTTGAATAAGGATTATGAGAATAAGTAAAGTACTGAACATTATTTTATTCAATATCTATAGCTTCT
Source organism: Trichonephila inaurata madagascariensis (assembly GCA_019973955.1). NCBI lineage: Eukaryota > Metazoa > Arthropoda > Arachnida > Araneae > Nephilidae > Trichonephila > Trichonephila inaurata. The sequence continues at coordinate 15,358 of BMAV01022182.1, read as the reverse complement.
GAATAAGCCTAATAGAAAAAAAATCCGTGTATATAAGTTCCACGAAAAGGAATTCAGTTTGTGTAAGTCGTTTTAGGATCACTGTCAGATTTTTTAGCTTTACGATTCTAAAGTCTTTATATTAAACTTAGTTATGGAAAGACCAGACGGCAGATGACAATGTAAAATTTTTTCTTTCTTCCTTCCTCAATGGCAAGATAGCCCGGAATGGACCTTGGCTTTCCTAGAAATTTCATTCCAGGCTGTTCTGTTCTTAGGCTGACTTTTTCAGTTTCTGGCATTAATAGTTATCAGATCTTTTTCTAGGCAATTAAAAAAATCCACCTGAGACTTGGTCTTACTCTTTTTCCAGTACCATATAGTATGGCTGCAAAGATCTTTTTGTAACTCGATTGTAGTAGAATCTTACCAGCTGTCCTACCCATTTTAACCTTTGTATTGCAATGAATTTAACAATATCTGGTTCTTTAAAAAGTTTATAAATTTTTAAATTGGTACTTCTTCTTCAAATATTATCATATTTTAAACCTCCAGAAATATTTTTAAGGACTCTTCTTTGAAATATAGCAAGAGTCTCCTTGTCTCTTTGTTATTGCTTACGTTTGGTGTTCAAAATTACGGTCATAAACACGTTTTTCACGATAATTCAAAGTAATCACCAGTGTAACTTACATATTTTGAAAAATGGGCAGCACAATATTAACCTCCAATTTGGAATAAATCGCTTTTAGCTTTAGTTTAGTATCACAACGTAAAATTTGCCAATTTAAGCGTCTGGGGTGGCCTTAGTAGCCTAGTGATCAAGGTATCGGATCGTGCCTGGCTTGTCACGAGTTCGAGCCAGTACTACTAAAGACCCGCCGTGTAGGAAAACAATCACGTTAAATCTGTCGAGAGCTCAGGGTTCAAAATTACGTGGTTCGTCGCCAAAAGCTTTCGTGTAGCTGAACAATGCGATATTAATATTCACTCACTCACTCACTTAAGCTTCTGGGAATTTTACCTGCACTATAGTGAGTTATTTTATTGTGGAATTGGGGGTGAGTTACTTTATTATTTTTACTCTATAAGAGCCCACGAGTTTGATAGTTTTAGGAAACTGATCTTTCAGATCAGAGATTCCCAAACATTTCTTGCCTTTTAGACCCCTTGCCATGTTTTTTTGTTTGTTTTGGGGTAGACCCCTGCTTAACTAATATTGTATTTTTACAAATTTATGAACTTAAATGTCTTTTTGACAGCTAGTATAGAGCTACTTACTTTAAAAGAACTAAATTTCTCTCTGTATTGAAGTATAGTGTTTAAAACTTAAGAAGCACGTGTTAAGTAATTAGATTAAAATTTAATTGCTACATAAAATAACTGAACAACAATGGGAGGGATGAATCTGGTGCTTTAATAACAAATTTTCAACATTTGGTATCAATCTTTTCAATGACCAGTTTTTTCAACTCTTTCCTTTCTTTTTTTTCTTTGTTTTTTTGTTTTGGAAATTGGAAACCGTCGTGCAATCCTCACTTAGCAAAGTAATTAAAAACTTCCTCATGAAATTCCATAACAGGTTTGTCATTTTAAAGAAAAATTGCTTGTATCCTTTTCTAAACTTAACTTTAAGATCTTCGTTGTGTCTTTTCCGATCAGTTTCTATTGCAATATGAATTTTTTTTTATTGTGACCGTATGAATTGATTGTGACTTTGTGGGACCATTGTCAAAGCATTTTCAAACCTAAATTCAAAATCTGAATAAAAAGCATTTAAATGCTGAATGTATATTAAAATGTCCCGACGGATTGTCTGCGACAAATTGAGAAAATTACTGCTTTAGCTTAATTCTGGAAAGCTATGGTTTTGGTGAAGTATTCCTTATTTTAATAAAATTTACGCTGCCACCTTGCAGCTGCAAATCAGCCTCATTTAATTTAGTAAATAAATCTGTTAAGAATACACAGTACCCTACAAAGTTCATAGTTACCGAAAAAGAACCTTTTTTTTGCGGCTTATATCATTGAGAAGCTAGCAACCAAATTTCAGATCTAATAACAAATTAGTTTTTAAGGTATTTTTGTGTGTGTGTGTGTGAAGTTCTCTGAGCTATGGTTTTGGTTTCGGTTTCCTTTTGAAGCATTTTTTCATTCTTAAATTGAATTAATTAAAAATATTTTTGAGCACAATCAACTCTTTTAGTCTGAAATGTTTATTAATTCTCATTACCAAAATCATTTCTGCTTGATTCTGTTTGGAGTTTTTTGAATTCTCATTACTAATTAATTAAAATTGATTCTAAGGCCAATTTTTGCTTCAAAAAATAGTTTATATAACTTATAAAAGCTTTTATCATTAATTTTTCTTGTTGAGAAAATGCTATGGCTGAAACATTCTTAGGTTGCTGTGAGAAACAATATTTCGAAGAAATGAAATACTGCTGAAAATGATGTATCTAAAAATCAGTCCTCAGCGGAAACTGCAATTAGCTTCCGAATGCAGGTATCCTGAATTCAAGTATGGCAGAGAAAACTTAATATTTCTCCTTGATGTACTAAACTACATTACACTAAACATATTATAGTACTATAATTTAGTATTTTAAAGTCGCACACACAACAACTGATTAAAACTGAAAAAAATTAATTTTTGTGAACAAACCTGGCTATTTTTTGCTCAAGTTAGTATCATTATTATTTTGTACGCAGATGTTTTGTTTCAAAACTCTTGTGAAAATATTAGGTTTAGATTAAGCTGAATAAACTGTCGTCGTAACAAAGGCTATCAATATTATGCCAAAATATATTTTGAATTAAAAAACAGTATTTTCAGTCATATTTAATTAAAATAGAACTTTAATGTGGGACACACACATTGAACAGTAACATATTAAAAAATTAGAGCTTTACGATCATTATAAGTTTTTGTGTGTTATGCCTTTTTACAAATTTTTTAAATGGTTTTTCTGGTTTCGTTTTGATAGTATAAGTGTTTACTAAACCCTAAGGCTTTTTTTCTGTTCAAGATAGAGCCTTGAAAATTTTTGTATATACTCCCAAACGTATGTTCTGTAAAAGTTAGTATGGTTGAGATTTATAGTTATTTTTTAAAAAAATGCTAAAATTACTATTTTAAAAATTTTCGTGGGTTTTTTTCAAGTTTTTTCTAGAAAAAAAAATTTTTAAAAAATCAAAAAGGGGAATAGTTTTTAAAACCATACAACGTTTTTTTTGCAAAACAAAAGCTAAAATAACTTAAAAACTAAAATTTTTTAAAAATTTAGATTTTAAAAAGTTTGAAAGAAACTTAAAAAAATTTTAATTTTTAAAATTGTAAAATAAGAGTTCCAAACTGTTTTTTTACTTTCAGAATAACTTTAATAATATAATCTGAATATAAAAAAAAAAGTTATTTTCACTGTTACCTCCCAAAGGGAAAATTTTTTTGAAAAAGGGAACTGTGTAATTTTTAAGGTATTCGACACGTTGAACTGTGATTTTGCAAAAGCGCATAAATGGAAAATTTTTTCATGATATTTAGTGTCACTTTAGATTAGAATACATGTATAAAATTTTTTTTTAAGGACATTTTGACAAAAAATTATTTAAATACAATTTTTTCAAAAAATTAATTTTTAGAAAAACCCTTTTTTTCAAAATGACCTTTTTTTGTGAAAATACTTTTATAATAATATTTCCGTAAAAGCTCGATCTCTACAGAGGTCAACTGGGGAATTTTTCAAATATATAACTTGAAGTGGGTTTATCCATATTTTAAAAAGAGGAGCAATTTTAAGAAAAAAAACCCAATAATTATTTCAATGGGTTTTAACCGAAAATAATATAAATTTTTTTCAAAATCATAGCTGAGCTCTGAACAGAGATCTGAGCTATATACAGTAAAAATATTATTATAATAGATGAATTTTCAAAAAAAGGAGAACATTTTGAAAAAAGGTTATTTTAATTTAAATTTTTTCCCAAAAATATTATTTTAAATTTTTTTTTGTTAAAATGTCCAAAACAATTTTAGATGTTTTATCTGAGGACACTAAATACTTGAAAATTACCCATTTATGGCAAAACACGGTTCCGAACGTAGTTCCCCCGTACTTTGGGTAAAATCGGGTTTTCCATTGATTAAATTTTCTTGAAATTAAAATCAGATTGTTTATAACCACTAAAGACCCCAATTGACCCCCCAGGGGCCCCCCAAAATTTTTTTTTTCGCTTACGTGGACCCCTTGAAAGTCCTCATAGACCCCTGGGGGTCCATATAGACCGCTTTGGGAATCACTGGTTTAGGGATAAATGGGTGGGTGTTTTTTACAGGTTGAAAATGGGAACGGGGTGGAGGTTTCCAACCAAGGGGGACCTGGGAGGCATTGGCAAAGCGACATGAACAACGGCTTCAGAGACTTATCATGACCTTTTGGGTGTGTTTGGAAAAGGGGGCCATTTTTCCCGTCTTTTAGACTATTTCCCCCCTGAACACACGCAGGGGGAACCCATTTTTCCCAAAACCCAAAACACCATCATTATGATACTCAAGAATGGGGTACTCTTTTTGTTGATGAGTTGAGATTCAGCAAACAGAGGCATTCTCGGTGAATCTTCATCTGAAGAGAATGTTGAACTCCCTAACATTCCTCGAACGAAAATGAATTTAGTGGTAGTGAAATTAATGAGTTTGGAGCAACATCATGTTGGGCATGTATTTGATGCCAGTGGTTTTATTGCTCAGCATAAAAGAAATTAAATCCTTGAAGCCTATGTGAAGCGCTATAAGCCCGGATTTTCTTTTTATGAATGATAGTACGAAAACGGACAGAGTTAACTCTGCTGATGGTTTTCTTGAAAAAGAGAATATTAACCGTCTGAATTACCCCACAAAATCTCCGAACATCAACCCTATTGAATACATTTAGTTTGGCTTATAAAAAGCCATTGCACGCCGTTACCTCCCTGTAATGGACTCGTTTTTTGAAGAATGGGATTTATTGCCGCAAGCTTTTCTCGACGACATCATTAATAAATATAATAGTTTTTTTTTTGAGGCTTGCATCGCAATTTTTTTTCGAGCGCAGATACTATTTCTGCTGAACCCTCCAATCCAAATATATTTTTCCATCATCCGCGATTTTCTTCGTTCTATTTTTATCACTGTTCAGTAATTTTATGGCCATGAATTTAATTTAGAGACTGAGGAAAGGATTTCTTTTTTAACATTTAAATTTACAAGGAAAATATAATATATAAAATATAAGAATAATAATAATTAATATAATAAATCCAATTTATAATAAATTGTCTTCATATGCTGCTTGCTTTCCTCTTGTACTTTGAAGTGGAAGTTTCTCGTACCAATCAACAACAGTAATCTGGCAACATGCTCGAAATCCAATTTCTTGAAAAATCTTCTCGAGCTGAACACTGCCTTGATGGAACAGTTTCCGATGTTCATCCAAAACTGCTCCCAATTTTTCAACGAAAAAGTCTAGTGAATGAAAGATACACTTTTTTAAACGATATGTTACACGACCTTGTATACTGACAAAAATTCGTGGAAATGAGCAACATAATCGTCACTTTTTTGTTACCGAAGAAGTTTACACACACGATGCGGAATGAAGACCATATTCCTTTTTTGTTCGCGATTCAAATGTTCCAAAAATGTCAAATCGTTAAGAAAACTTTTTAATCTAAGACCCCCAAGGCCCCCTAATGTTTTTTTAAATTTCACCAAATCGGTAAAAAGAAGTAAATCCATCATTAGTTCTCTTCCATTGATCACAAACTGATCAATCCAAGTTTGATAGGCAAAGGTGGTAAGTAAATATTTTCCTTCGAAACCAGAGGATCGTGAATTGTACTTTTATGACCGAGAATAAAAGTTTTTTGGCGAGGGCCAGTTCCGTACTATGTAATGTTTGTTTCGGGCTCGGCTATCTCATTCACATAGCAGCAGTATTTTGTAAAGCCTGTTGGCAGACTCCCCTGAGTAGAGCAATAACTTTAAAAAGCGCAAAGCTTCCAATTATAATCCTAATAACAGATTTTATCAAGCATCCGGTTGATGTTTCCTTGGATTTCCTTCGTATCCAAAGAGCATGTAATCAGGAGTTATGGTAAATCTTTCCCTTTGGTCAGCAGGACAACTTTAAAGATTGTATGTGATGAGTCTTTAAACAGTCTCCATTTGTGTGAGTCACATGACATCTCTCTTCAGTTCTATCATTAGTTGATTTGAATCAGGGGAGTACAGTAAATCTTCTTCCCCAAAAAGGAGTTATTTTTAGAGTTGACTGTTTGCCAATACAAGACATTTTTATTCCCTTTTCTTAGAGATTCCACTGCTGAAGTCCAGATCCATGAAGTTAATTTACTTGGAACCGGGAAAACTTTGGGTACTTTTTAATTTTACACACACACACACCACCATCATCATCATCATCATAAGATGACCGTTTATGATCTCAGCTATGGCTCCAAATCTTTGAAACCCGTTTCTATTTCTGTATGCAGAGTATAGGGTTTGAGGAGTGACTAGGATTGGTAAAGATTCTTTGTGAGGAACTGTGATATTGCAATTGAAAGGTTATTATGGTAAAATAACTACAACCTTAGGATGATATAAATGAGTTATTAAACAAAATGAAGAATGAAATATTTAAAGATAAATTAAACACCAAAGGAGAACGTCTTTCTCCTACGTCTAGTGCTTAGCGTCCGTCTAAGTGATTTCCCGTGTAGTCCTTTGTCGGGCATTATTGGCGGGGTGTGACGTCAGTGTGGATTGCTCCTCTCGAAGTAACAGGGGAGGGAATGTGACAGTGCACATATCCAACCCTACAATATTAAGATGCTGAATCGTATGCTTAGTTTGGTTAGAGAACTCAAGGTGGAAATCATGAAAAATAGCAATCTGAGTCGACATGTACTGAAGTAAAAAAGTGATACACGCATTCAGTGATAAAAGAAATGAACTTTTAAAATGTATCAAAGCCCGATATTGACTGCGTTAAACACGAAGCATGGGAGTTATTAAAAGCGGCAACGTTATACAGGTAATCTTCCAAATTTTCTTGTGAGGGATTTGGAATTTCTCTTCCTTTACCCACTTTTAGTCAAAATTGTTGCTATGTGTTTTTATTTTTTGGATAGGGATAAAAGTGACGGGAAGGGGCGATGAAAAACAGTAGGTGGTAGGGGAAAATGAGGTTTATATTTAGATTCAGGCGTTCATTTTGCACAAGGAAGGGTATCGGGGCCGATTTTGAAACAGAACAGTATAATTCACCTGTCCAAAAAAAATCTTAAAATATAAAAATAATATTTTGCACCTTTAAAAACAAAGACGGGAACTTTCTAACAATCTAATAAAACCAAGAGTGGTGGAAAAAACCACTTTATTTTAATTATTAAAAACTAAAATTTGCCATTTAAGAAACATTAATGGAATTGGTCCCTTTTGTATAATTACGTCCTTTAGATGCTGTCCTCTTGTACAAAAGCATTCTTGAAATCTGCTGTTGAGATTCCTCACTAACCGCTGCAACATCTCTACGGAGTGCAAGCACTTCTTGGTTATCCTGTTGGTTTCTTCTTTAGGGTAGATTCAATCTCTTCAAAGTTATTAATCCAACTTTTTATTGCGTGTTTTGACGGGATGGCACCATGACATCCTAAATTGTAAAAACATCAAAGCTCCCTCTGCGCAGTTTCCAAACTATCACTGTTTTTATAATACATGTTGTGACGTTTGAGATAAATAACGGTAGCGTTATATTGATTACTCTAAATATTTAGTTTATTTACGTCACAACTATAATTTACAGATTATACATTGGAGTTATTAAACTTATTAAAAGATTATTAGAGTTCACACAAATTATGTGGTTTGTGAGGGAGGAGTTTCTTTTTGGGGTCCGCTCTCAACGGAGGTTGTCCGACCATCTCTGTTCTCTCTCTCTCTTCGCTCCCTTCGGGGATCGGTGGCCGGTGTCTTTTTTCTTTCAGTTACATCCGGCTAGTCGGGAAAACGGTCCCTCGAGGTGTCAAAGGTTGCTGGGGGACCACGCAATAGTTTTAAAGTTGCAGGTGCAAAATACACGTGTGGGGATCCACGGAGATGCCGATTCACAGCTGTGTCACAGCTCTTGGTTCCCACGTCGGGAATCGTCACAATGTTTATGGCTGTTGCCCTTTCCACTGACCCATGTTAACTAAAATGACAAAGTGTTTACTTGCTCAAGGTCACTTCCCGCAATGCTGCCACCACCCATTTAAAAATTTCCGTTATTTTGTATCATCCTGTATCATTAAGGGGTTTGAAACATGTTTTTCCTTCGTAATAATGAATAAGAATACTTATCTAATAAATTTTCGTACTTTTAAGGGTGTCTGCGCCAAATGTACCAGAACCTTAACTGAAAGAGGAGAACATTTTCAGATAGAAAATGACTCAATTTTCATGAAAAATTCCAATACTGTAATTCATACATCTAATTCTAAAATTCTAAAATGTTCACAAGAACATATTGTTTCCTTTGGACATTCAAAGAGATAGCCAATTTTATATTACTGTATAGAGGGAAAAGTGTGAAACACATTTTATACCAGAAAAAAAATGGATCAACTCTGATAAAAAGGTAGAACGATAAAATATACCGCCCTCAAAAGAATAACGAAGCCAAAATATGGTATTAATGTCAGAGTATATTCATATCTGAAAAAATATTCCAAATTTGGACTCTATTCTTTGATATTGCGCGAAGACAGCCTAAAAGAACAATGCTATCTATTGATTGATCCACACACTTAAACATGGATGTCCTTTTTCAATTCCTACTATTAGTTCACTCTCTCCCTATATGTATATACATATCTTGATCAAATTTCCAATCATTAATAAAATACTTTCTATTCATCCATTTAAGTTCAAATACATTTCTTAAAACTTGTAGTGGATGACACTTGATGTTATTTTACAGTTTTTTCAAATATTTATTCATTCATTAAAATAAAAAATGAATAAATAGTAACAAACAAAAATAATAGTTCAACAGCATATATAGAACGGAAAATTGTTCGTTGTGTCCCTGTAGTGCAATGGATAGCACGTTGGGCTTCTAAGCCAAAGGTCGGGGGTTCGAATTCCACCTGGGATGGTCTAATTTCTGAGAATGTGATTTCTTTTTTACTATACTATTTTATTAGAATAATTAAATTAAATTAATGAATAAATAGTAACAAAAAAAAAATAGTCCACCATATATAGAAAGGAAAATTGCATGGAAAATCGTTTTTTATTTTGTCACCTGCCTCCCATCGAGTATGGTGGATATGACCCTCGGCTTGTAACCGAGTGGGTTCAGATTCGAATCCCGAGTAAGGCATGGTTCTATTTTCTTCGGGAAAAGAAGTCGAACTTTCGCCTGTAATGGATTTTCGTCTCGAATGGAAAGCAGCGCACCCCTCCTGTTATATGCTGGGATCATCATCTGCAATAAATGTTTGTTTTGTATGTTTCTGTTCTTATACTTGTATATTTTACACGTTTCCCAGGATAAAAAAAACACACAACAATAACATTTTGTCACTTAATATTGTGATTCTGTCATGTATATAAATATTTATATTAATTGTAACCAGTGGCACACACAAGGGGGGTCCTGGGGCCCCCCAAGCCCTTGATTTTTCTCCGATTGGTTATAATTCTAAGTATATAATACGTAAAAAATTAAATATTTGTTATTAATGATTACATTTATTAATTTAATGCTAATTATTTATTCAATAATGTTTTACCGTGTTTTTCCGAAAATCGACAAAATCAAAAATATACATGGATACAAGAATGGTGACCTTCACCCCGGACCCTTGAAAAATTCCTGTGTGCGCTACTGATTGTAACTATTTAATAAAAAGTAACTAAAATAAATTTTTCTTTGTTGACCTAAGTAGGAATTGACTTAAAAAAATTTTTTTCTATCACTTGTTTCAAAATTTTAGACTGAAAAATCTTACAAACCATTAAAATTGAGTTTTAAGTGCAATTATATTTCCCTAAAACATTATTTGCAATCCTCAGAATTTTATTCTCGATATCTTTCTTTATTTTCTTATCGAGATTACGTAACTGAATGCTGATGTATTGGTTTATGAAGATGGAGATGTTTATGATTGATGTATCTTATCCAATACCTATCTAATATCCAATTCTACTGTACACAAAATGGTCTTTCTTTTCAAAAATAGCTGAAGATATGAGACGTAACTTTACTGGAAGGAAAATATATCCATGGCATTCTAAAATTTCTTTCTGAGTAAGAAAAAAAATTTCCCCTGTAATTTTCCAATTCTGTGAGAAATGCTAATTTTTTAAACTAAAAAAATTAAGAAGAATATAAAATTTTAATTTCCTACTAAGGAGAGAAGAATGTATAAAAAGAATAAAAGGATATAATATATATATATAAATAACGAAGGATATTTTTTAAAAATTATTTTATAAATAAACTAGAAGTTTTTGCAATCTATAGTTAAGTATTTATTTTGTAGAATTTTCGCTAAAGTAAAAATTAAATATTCAACAATAAGATAGTAGATAACACATGAATATAAATTTTCATATTGGAATATTATTAAAATCTCTAATGTCATGTTATATAATTGTTAAAATTATAATTTTTCTTAAATATATAGTTGTCGTTGAAAATGGGTAGATGTTTAAAGGTAAGATTTTGAAAATGAAAGCAAACTAAAATTGCATGCATTTGTTGTTGTACATCGAAACAAATCTAAATGTTATTAATTAGAAACTATTTTAATATATAATTCTTTAAGCGTGGTATTTATGGTAAGCAGAAAATTTTGGTTAACAGATATGAGTTAAGGTTTTTTTAAAATATTTTTTAACATCTTAAAATCTAATCTCTATCTACTTATGCAATCACAGTAAATACATTACTTGTTTCTTTTTTGAATAATGTGGAAATGAAATTTTACATTTCGGACGTTTGTTTAAACGCTGAAGAAATTGTTAGGACACATTAAACTGGTGTGTTTCTCATAATCATAAGAAGAATAAACTTAAAAATAAACTTTAAATTCGTCGGGATCTGCCGAATTTATTAAATCTAATTAATATATCTACATGTATGCAAAAACAACTTTTTTTTAGCCTATCGTTGTTTTTAATTAAAAAAAAGCATATGTTAAAAAATATTGCTTAAAAATGCTTTTCTAATGAGAGAATACATTTATTTTTGTCGTTTTTATTAAGTCTAATTACCATAAAAAGCACACTTGAACATTTTATATATTTTTTCTGTTATATTTGACTTTATTATTATAATATATTTTTCAGAAATTAGTATATTGTGTGTCTACAACTATTCGTAGGATTTTACGTGTACCTTGACTTCAAAAGTTCGCGAATCACTGTTTTAAAGGAATTCATCATATATATATATATAAAATGTCTGTCAAAATTAACCGTGAGTAGTTCAATTGCATAGGAATGGTATTTTTTCAATAGAATGATATTTAATTTACTAAATACATTTTTTAATTAAGCAAAGGTCTTCCCAAATTTTTTGTAGCCTAAGAATTTTCACGAATTTAATTCACTTTTCATTTGTATAAAGAACGAAATCTAAAAGGAGAAAACGACAATTTCTGGTGGAAATTTAGTACAAAAATCAATAAATAAAAAAATTTACAGAAAAACATTCTTAATCTTAACATGTAGTTATTAATATACAAAAGCTTTAGCAACACTTGAACAAACAAATTTTTGTCATTTCTTAAAATTTTTCAATTTATTGAAATAACATCACATATTTTTTTTTCAGATGTATACTGAAGAAAAACTGCAAAAATCAGTATTGGTATTCTTGATGAAGCATCTATGCATCTAGGAGGTTCTCAGGATGGACTTAAAAGGAGCACGAATATCCCATCTCTAAATAGTTTCGCATTTTAAAACCTACTATTAAATAACTTACTTCTTTGGCAAGGAAAATTTCAATAATCTACAATGAAGGACAAACATAGAATAATAAAAAATCTGACATCTCTAGCTTTCGGCCATTTTCTTGTTTTCACAGCTTTTGATTCCTTGAGTAATCTCCAGAGTACTGTAAACGAAAGTGAAGGCGTCGGGGTTGCTTCCCAATCTGTCATTTACATCTGTTTTACCATTTCTTCATTCTTTTTGCCAACATACCTCATAAAACGATTCGGATGCAAGAAAACCCTTCTAATATCAGTATTCAGTGTGTGTCCTTATGTAGCAGCAAATATGCATCCAACCTGGGGAACATTAATGCCTTCAGCAGTACTGAGTGGCCTGGCTTTTGGACCTTTATGGGCAGCTAGAAGCACCTATGTTAATGAACTCAGCTTTCAGTATTCTAAATTCACGAAGGCATCTATAAGTGTAATTAATGCTTGGTTCTTTGGGATCTATTCATTTTTCCACGAAAATGCAGAAATTTGGGGCAATGTACTGTCTTATTTTGTCCTCAAAGAAAATAATAACGGAACAGAAGCTGCTGTTCCAGAAGAAACTTTATTGCAGTGTGGTGTCAACTTCTGTGGGAAAAGTCCGGAAATTGTTAATCCAAACTTAACGCCTCCATCTGACAACCAATGGTTTACTTTGACAGGCATCTACCTAGGATTCATTATTCTAGCTGGGTTTGTCATAATGTTTTTCATGGATCCATTAGAAGGAAACTCTACTGAGGAAGAAGATAACAAAGATGAGAGAAAGAAGACAAAACTGTCCGCGAATCTATTAGTTGCCACTTTAAAACATATGAAGAACCGAGATCAGTTATTGTTAATACCCTTGTCTTTCTATTGTGGACTTGCGGATGGTTTTTACAACAGCGATTTCACAAAAGTAAGTTCATGAAAATTTTTATTACTTCCTATAGTTTTATGAAATTTATATAATGTTATCGAAATTATATATTTAAAACAAATTACAGGATCACTTGGAATAGCTCTGAGGGGCCCCTTTCCAAAATTCCTTGGGGCCCTTTTTTTTTGATATGGGAGCCTTGTTGGGGGGACTGTAGGGTTTTAAAGTTGGGGGCCCCCGGCTTAGAATTTTTATTTATTGATACTGCTGATACGGCGATAGCTACGCCCCTGAACAGAATATATTTTCAGGATCGTGTATTAATTCATGGTGGTTCTCATAACTTATTTTAGATCCAACCATTTTGGTGCCTTATAAAAAGCTATTTATATAAATATTCAACAACAAAAATATTTAGTAATCCCTAATCTTTAAGTAGCTCTTTACGTTTCTAATTTTAAGGCATGTTTCTTGTAAGTACTCTGCGAGTAATCTTGATTAAAATATATATTTGAGTTTTATTGTAGCATAATCTTAACTCAAAAGATAGCTGTTTATGAAATATATAAACATTTAAGAACTGTACTGTTTGATTAATCGATTCTATTGTATAATTAACTTATTCAGTGATCTATAATTTCATTTTATAATTCAAGTAAATGCAATTTTTTTATTTAATGTAATAGTAATGAATTAATATGAATAACAAATTTGTACAGCTTATTGCGTTATGAATATCACTGATTTAGATTTACTGAAAACGATTTATACTCTACAAAATTTTTGAAAAAATAGCATTAAAATAACTAAAAACTTATAAACAAGGAAACCTATAAATTAACTGTATATAAATTCATATAAAAAAAAATTGGATTCCCCTTATACATTACCTAGACCAAAATATTTTGTATAAACATATTCAAAGCAAACGGTTACCAAAATAAAATATTATTTATTTTTGATGTTCATGATAAATAAATATATATATTTTTTTCAAAATAATACAAATTATTGCCTATAAACAATTGAAAATGTTTTTAAGCATTTTTAAAGGACATCTTTAGATAAAAATGACGAAGAAATGACAAACATAATTTTGAAATTAAATTTCTTTATTAAGAACCTTTCATCAGAACTTACGTACAAGTTACTAAAATCAGTGATATTTCAGTTAAAACAATCAGATCAAAATCCATGCTAAAATCATGTATAAAAAAATATTAACTTAATTCTTTTACTGTTAACATGATTTATATACATCGCAAAACTTTTTAAGGCCCTCAAATGTTAAAATTGTGAATCTTAACTCCGGTTCTTGTTTTATTATTTTGAAATTGTGCACTAATTTTCAACCTAAATTTGTACAATCCAAATGTAGAACATTCATAATTTAAATTTACTGTAGACAACTATTTGTACTTAGAGTCAAATTGCTAAACTTTACACAGAAAAATACACTGTAAATATTTACAATAGAAATAAGAATCTGTGTAACTAGAAGTCCGAAAAATGAGGTCATATTCAAAATTTATAAAATTTTTTTTTTTATAGGCATGGAGCATTTTTTAAAATTTATCCACATTTATCCTATCAATAAATGTTTTGTTATATCCCCAAATTTTATACAACAATAATATATTTAAATTATATAATTAGAACAATTTGTGATAATTCTCTTTTTATATTTTATTTATATTTAAAAATAAGTTAAATTTATATACTATAATATAAATTTTAATTTCATTTGTATGGCTTGTTTCTAAATGCTTCGATTATCATAAATAGCCCATAAAAACAGCAACAAGGTGTAGCCAATTTTGCACATTGCTTACAGTTTTCTGGATTATGATGACTTGTTAGTCAAATTTGATAAAGAAACTATTTTTCAGAATGTAAATAACAATGGAAAAATAATCAAATGATAATTGTTGAAATTATTTATGCTCCAAATCTCGGTTCAATGTATGTTAAAACAAGTCTCCAGAGTCTTGTTCTCATTGTCTTCAATATCCACTTTTGTGGATTTAGTTGCTCTCTTTCTCTTTTGTACTCTAGATCAAGGGATTAGAAACTTATGGCATGTGTGCTAGATTTGGCAAGCAGTACAATTCCCAGTGGCACTCTACAAATATGTCAGTTTTTAAATGGATGTTAGTTGATAATTTTGAAATAGCTTTTATTGAACTAACATGTTTTAGAATATTTTGCAAAGCAGGGGTCGGCAACCTTTTAGCTGTGGCGTGCCAAACCAGTCTACCAATAGGATTCAGTGTGTGCCATACAGTAGGGCATTTTTGAAACTATTCGATTCACGCGATTGTACATGCAGAATTAGAGGTCAATAATTTAGATTTCTAGTTTTATTATATATTCAATTTTGCATTATTTGACGATATTTATATTTACATAAAAATAAATAGCATAAGATATAACTATTTTTTAAAAAAATAAAAATAATTAAAATTGTACATATATTATGTAAACATATTTAAAAAAGAAAAT